>NTHP01000482.1:220661-237758 GCA_003416845.1 Oplegnathus fasciatus
TGTGTGTGTGTGTGTGTGTAGCTGTTGAATCCAGAGGATGACCTCCACCCAGGCAAAATCAGAGACTCCAACCGCTCCACTCTGCTGTCCACCATTCAGGAACATGGCTATCCCACCATCAACCTGGGCATTGTTGGAGACAAGTAGGAGCATTTTAGGGTTCTACAACAAACTGCTCTGTTGACGTTTTGTTTGGTGACACAAACGTTGCACAGACTACATTTGAGTTTTGCTGTCAAAAAAGGTCATAAATTCAGCAACTATATGTGAAAGTACATATACAGTTTTTCAAAAGTACACAATGCCTGTAGAGTTTTGGCTATAATGTATCAGTGGCAAGAATACTTTATAGTCTTCGATATTGCTTACCTCCTGTCAGTACATTTAAAGACAGCCTCAAAACACTGTTCGTGAACTATTGCTCATATACTTTTATACTTCCTGGGCCTTTTAGCCAAATTGTGCTTTTGTCACATACTTCCAGAAGTTCATGCCCTGTCCCTGGCACAGGCACTCTGGGAAATGTAGGAAACCCCTAACTGAAGCAGACTGATATAGATAAAGCCTTTACAAAGCTCCTCCACAGCCACAGAAGACATTATACAGCTGTTTTCACACTCTCCATGAATAGTAAACTGAGTTGGATGTATCTGTCTTGTGTTTGCAGCCCTGATGACTTGCTGTCAGCTCTCCATGAGGGAATCAGTCGTGCCGATGTCATCATCACCTCAGGGGGTGTGTCCATGGGAGAGAAGGTAACCTCTCACCTATAACCCATCTTCTTAAACTAATTAAAGAATTCACTAAAAGGTTGAGTAGATATTTTGATCTTTAATAAGGAAAGCAAATTTCCATAAACCCTTTTTCACAATATATTTGTTTGCCTACTGTTTATCCTCCAGGTTTGTTTTTCTGATCTAACAACATATGGAAGCAGTACCGTCTAATGGTTTTCTCTGTGTTTGTGTGTCTTATCAGGACTACCTAAAACAGGTGCTGGATATTGACCTTCATGCTCAGATCCACTTTGGACGAGTCTTTATGAAGCCAGGGTGAGATAGGGGATTGGGGTGGAGTCTGGCTGGGGGTATTTAAAATGCGGAAAACATGATTTTATATCCAAACTAATTTTCTTATTAACCCCTGGTGAGAAATAAGATGAACTCACCCGCTGTTCATATTAATCATTCTGCTGCTTGTGCTGCTGCTTTCACTTCTCTTTCTGCTACTCTTTGTACTGCTACTACTGCTTTCACTACTACTACTACTACTACTACTTCTGCTACTGCTGCCTCTTCAGTTTCTTCTGCTACTACGACTACAACTGTCACTATATTTATTACTGTCACTACTAAAGTACTAATACCACTACTGCTACTCCTACTTCTACTACTGCCCCTGTCACTACTTCTGCTACTACTGATTTAACTACTACTACACTTACTATTGCTGCTTCTTCTTCTACAGCTGCTACTGCTTCTTCTATTTCTATTATTACAACTGCTCATTATCCCTTCTACTTCTTCTAGTATTAGTACTAGGCTGCTATTACTGCTTCTTCTACTACTGCTACTAGTGTTGCTGCTATCACTGCTTGTGCTACGATCACTACTACTGTCACTATTACTGTAACTACTATTGCTGTTACTGCTATTATTATTTTTACTACTATTGTTACTGCTGCTTCTACTACAACTGATGTTGATGCTATTATTACAGCTGATTGTAACACTACTACTGCTGCTACCACTATTGCTGATGATTGTACTACTGTTACTGATGCTACCACTGCCTCTGATACTATTATGACATCTAGAGGAAAAATAATGACCTGTGCGTTTCTGTTCCTCAGTCTTCCTACTACCTTTGCCACAGCTGACATTGATGGAGCACGGAAACTCATCTTTGCTCTCCCAGGTAATATATTTATGTCTGAAGTACCTGGGTGTGTGTTGTTTTGGTGTCCTTAAGTGTGTATCTCCTTGTTGTCTAATCCCCTGGACCATCTCTTACACCCCACTGCTTTGCCCTAAAGGTCTATTTAGTGTTTCTTTGGCTCAACACCCACTTAGACAAGCCATATCCCATTTACTGGGATATGGCTTCAGATGAGTAACCTTCACCATGGCACCAGAACAGCAGGCACACTGGAAAAGGAGTTCAGGACACAGGATAGCATATTACAAGATGCTTTTTTTTTACTATTATATTTAATTATTAAAAAAAAATGTATCTGTTGGTTCATGTGTATTTTGCCCATTGATATCCAGTTGAAGCTAGGGATAGGTTCATTTAAAAAACATAACAAACAAGAGAGCGTACAAGAAAGAGTGGGTGAACAGAGTGACATAATCGCAAGGCATTTTGCAAACATCGACAGGGACCGGGCTCAATCGAGCCGTGGTTCCTCCGCTCTGGATAAACATTCTCGCAGCAGGATGGCAACTAGACCTCCAGGGTGTGTATTCTCACAATCTGACTTGCTTGAGCAACATTGACCATTCCGCTTCTTTCACCCCCAGCCCTGAACCCACATGTAGCATCAACCCCTGTCTTGTGTGTCTGTACTCTAGCTGTCCTCGTCCTTGGTGTATATGGTTTGTTTATGGTACTGTTAGATTGCTATACTGGGCAAATAGTTATTAAAATCAGGTATTGGTCAGTCAGTAGGTTTCACATCCAATAAGAAGAAGGTTCATCTTATTTTATTCCAACAGTCTCAGGCCTGGCCTGTGTGTAAAACCTGCCTCACTCTGCCTTTAAAGACAGTTCTCCCTATTTTTGCCCTGGACCCTGTATCTTTTGATCGATTTCCAGCATGCAAATAAATTCAGACCTAACCTTTTCAGTTAGTTTATTTTTGATGGCATACGGCTCAGAAAACATCTAATGTACATCTTTTTCAACATATTATGACTTAGGGGAACCTGCACCATTCTAGCACTGCATTGTGTAGCGACATTTGAAATCCATAGCACACACTGCTTTACAGTCATACAGTCATATGTCATACAGTAGCCCGGATGTGCTTATCCATGGACCAAATGTGATCAAGTTGCTGTTTTTCTAGAATGTTGTTGCTTGTTGACGCTGGGAAATATCACAGTGATGTAACCTGACTTGTCGAGATGCTACTTTTATGTGGGTTTGCACAGAAAACAAGTGGTGCGGCTGTTTTGACGTCATGTGTTGCCAGTGTACTGTATATTGCTCTTTACTCTGTAGGAGAGACATGCAGCATTTAGAGTGAAACTTGGGTAGTTCTGTAGCAGGGCTTTTCAAGGTCTGACACACACACACACACACAAACACACACAAAACAATACATACAATATACAATATATATTGTTCATATTTTTATTACATCGTTAACCTTACCTTATGAATGTTTCCCCAGTGGTATGGGCCTTTATTACCTTTGTAATCCAGAGTGCAGCTTGGTTTGAGGCCTCAGTTGCCTTCAGGTTAATTTTCCACTTTCCTTTCTCCTCAAAATGCTGTTCAGTCTCCGTTTGGACAGATCCTGTGATTTACATGCTGACTTGGCATGCTTAATCAAGTGATGCCAAAGTTTTGTGGGTCGCATGCTTGCAAAGTAAAACTGAGCTTCAGGTAAAGTTTATCATATCATTAATATTTCGGTACATTTTAGCTTAGCTCCTGTTGTTTTAGGCTGCAATTCCTTTGGTATCAAAAATCACTTCGTTTTGTTACTCCAAGTAACTTTAATGCCTCCATCAGCTGCGTTACAGCCACTGCTGCACCTGCAACGGTTCACCATGTTGGTTAGCGGAGCAAATCTGTGGGCCAAACTGCAGTTGTTTTCAGACCACTTGCGTACACCTGTCCCTTTAACTGCACGCAGTGTTTTTGCCTCACGTCTCTCCCTCCACACCTCACAGTTTGAAAACCTCTGCTCCATAGTGAAGCAACTGACATAGTTTTTGTTAAGACCAACAGATACAGTGGAAAAAGATGAAAAGATAGGGTTCAGGTTAGAAATGGGCAGAACTGTCCTTTGAAGAGCTGCTAACAATTTAGTGTTCAGTATGCAGTGTTGTCTTACAATTTGACAAAATTTAAGATACCTGCACAAAATATTGGCTTAAAAGCCCCTGTAGAACCCCCAGTCTCTCTTTGACTAAAGCACTTTACTGTTGTGCTGTTTAAAACTGTACTGCAGTTCCACTGTTGTTTTCAGTGCTAGATGTCACTACTGTTGTCATGGTAATGTAAAGGAATCCTATAGTATAGTGTGTCCTGTGGCCTTAGTGGGCCCAGCCCTTGTGATTTGGAGTGTGTTGGTCTTTGCTCCAGTCTAGCACTGTATATGTATTGCTATTGTTATTAAAGGAAACTTCAACTTCAGAGAGACTGGGCCCTCCCTGCTGGAGGTCGTAGCCCCGAGTGAGACCGAGGCCAGACAACCACTAACCCCTGCACCTAGAGGAAGTAGGTCCTGATACTGAACCCACAATAACCCATAAATTACCTGACTGCACAGATCCCCTTTCATCCTGCTTGGAAGAAAGACGTCCTGATTTCTTCTAAATTACTTTTTACCGTGTGCAGTGCTAGATATTGGAGCTTAAAACATTGTAATGCAATGTATTATGGGTATTGCAGTGAAGATAAGTGACAAACCAAAGATTTACCTGTACAATTTCAGTGTTTTTGATTGCACATGTGTACAGTGCATGTTTATAAGCCAACATATTGCTTCAAACACACAAAGCCTTTGACAGGATACAGGTGTTGTCACTGTTGTGTGTAGTGTTCTGTGGTGTCAGGCAGCTAAAATATATAGTCCAGGAATTCCACGTTGCTTTTATAGTTACTGTAACAGTGTGTGTGTGACCCCCCACATGACATCTGTGTTGCGTAACACAATGTAGTGAAATACAAAATAAGTAATCACAGGCAGCAACACCCATATGAACTATTAGGTTCCAACCCTGAATCCCAAATTGCCCTTAAATGACCTTCAGCTGCATAAAATCCATCTTTGTACCAGAGGAAGTTGAAATGAATGAACCCTACAAATCCCTTTAGAACGTCATACCCTCCAATCCTAAATGACCCTATAGAGGTCCTCTAACGTCATAAATCCTTACTTAAATTGCCTATCTATCCATACGTCTATAAAACCCTGACCTTCAAGTAGAGCTCAGTAAATTGACTGATGATCCCAAATGATAGTGTCTTTAGTCCTACACCAGGAAACCTCTCACCTCGTATATTCATGCTTATTCTTGATTGTGCAGCTGCTTGTCCTGGTGCGTGTTCTCGTCAGCTATCATGATGACCTCACCCCCTGACCCTCAGTCACCTCCGTCACTACCTGCTTATCCAGAACTAATTTCATGCTGCGTTGACACTGTAGTCAAAAACAAGTGAAAAGGGTTGGCACCAGGGGATGTAAGTGAGCCCAACAGCCAGCTGCCCTCTTGTTGTCGTAATGATTTTGAAGTGTTTTGGCAGTTATATAGTCGTTCTTTTGCTTAAAAAATATTTTTAATATTCCTGTTCATTTCAACCTTTTTTGAAAAAGAATTGTAATTGAATAATGTCAATGTACCACAGATGTTTCGACCAGACTAGGTCTTTTTAAAGGCATCTTTAAAAAAACCCAAAACAAATCGGAAGTCGGAACTAAACAGGCCATGACTAGCACCTAATTTTTGGTGTGCTTGAACTCAAACTGGGATAGCTCAGCAACACAAAACTTTTAGTGGTATATGCTGTTCTTCTGTAGAAAGCTGCTTTACTATAATGATTATCACTGGAGTAAAAGACATATTTGGTGCTTAAGTCAGCGTTAAGGGATTTTACCACTTTTTTTTCAATGAAAAGAATCTAGTTTAAATGTACCATTACCCCTGGTTCACTCAACTGAAGACTCATCTTGTCGCACTGTATTTCATGTGTGGGTGTGGTCAAGGCCTGAAGATGTAATGATAATTAGGATGTTATTATGTCTGCTGTTGGTGGCAGTTAAAGACAAAGTAGTGCTTGAGGAGATGAGAAAAAAGAAGCTCCTAGTAGTCCACAGCCTCCTTTTCACCACGCATTGGTGTACATTTGGTATCTGCAGTGTGCCTAGACATAGCGTAGCTTTAGTGTGTAAATTCACCTCCCATCTTATTTCTTTTGCTTCTTCAAATGTGTTGCACACATGACATTGCTTTGATCGTACAAACTTCAAACTGTCCCAATCTGCCAGTATTGTGATAATCGATAGACAAGTATGTCACTGTTCCGAAGACATTTCAAAAATTCTTTTAAGAAAAATAATAATTCAGTTCTCTCCACGATTTACATGAACTTGGATGTTTTCACTTGTAGTCAAATCAGAATGATAACAATAGCAGCTCAGCCAGACTTGTAATGTGGTCGTGTTGGGAGTGTTCTCCAGACAGTTGTGTTGTCTTAGCACAAGGTTTCCTGTGTTGTTTATGACTATAACATCAAGATAAAGTTAGAGTAAGCACAATAAACGTACAGGGATGTGTCTGGGTCACACTGGTGTAACAGACATGTACAAGAAGAGCACGTTTAATGCAAATGGAGACAGTGTCTAGATGTTAGTGCGTACATACAGTAGACACGCTGCAATGTGTATATATTAATATAGATTGTGTCAATTATCTACTAATGATCTAACTGTACAGTCAATGGTTTGCAGGTGTTTCCCTGTACAGTTACCCTAGTAACCCAGTGCTGTGTTGTTTTCTAGGAAACCCAGTGTCTGCAGTGGTGACGTGTAACCTGTTTGTGATTCCTGCTCTGAGGAAGATGCAAGGCATTCTGGATCCTAGACCTACAATTATTAAAGCTAGGGTAAAAACACAAACACTCACACAGAATATGACCAACCCACAAGGTTAAATTGATAAACCATTAAGTAACATATAATAACAAACAGCAGTGGTATTATAAGTATTACGTGTAGAGACGATCTTTCAACTTGGTGACTGGTTCTATCCCCACCTTGCTGACGTGTCCTTGAGCAAGACACTGAATTCCTACGAGCTCCAGCGTGCCTTTGACCTCACTGTGGAGAGGCCAAGATAAAGGAGACGATCCCGATGGGGGATCAATAATCTATCATCCTATTATGTTCCCTTAAGTACCTGAAAACTTTCTGTCCCAAATGAAAAGCACACAGTTTGAAAAATGCGTCCCAGAACCCATCAGCGAACCATAGCCTTTAACAGTAACCTGATGCCTGAAACTTGTTTGCCGAGAGATGTGTGTGTATGATTGAATGCGAGAATGAGATTTCTGCCTGAAATTATAGTGATGTTTGGAAGTGACCATAATTGTAAAGGATTACAGTATTAGATACTGTATCTTGGCCACATGTAATATTTTGTAATATGTAACTATTGTTAAAGCAGTATTTTGACATTTTGGGAAATGTGCTTATTTTCTTTTATTGTTGAGTTTGATCAGAAGATCAATACCTCTCTCATGTCTGTACTGTGAATATGTATCTGGAGCCAGCAGTCAGTTAGCTTAGCTTAGCTTTGAATAAAGACTGGAACAGGGAAAACAGCAAGTCTGGCTCTGTCCAAAGGTCAAAAAAATCCACCTACCAGTTCACTTATGAACACACTATATCTCATTTATTTAAACGGCTTCATATTTAGTGCACAGACATGAGAATGGTATTCCTCTTTTAATCAAATTCTTGGTGAGAAAGAATAATTGTATTTCCCAGAAAATTCGAACTATTCCTTTGTGTGTGAAGCAATGTAAATGACAACAATGTTTTTATACCAATAAAAGCCTTAAATTAGTGGGTTTTGGACAATATAAAATCCATATTTAATATGTCCATAACATTTTGTGTGCCTGTATTTCAGCTTTCCTGTGATGTGAAGCTGGATCCCAGACCAGAGTACCACCGCTGTATTCTCACCTGGCATCACCAGGAGCCACTGCCCTGGGCACAAAGCACAGGTAAACACAGGACGTATATACACACATATTGCACACGTACACACAGGTGTATCCCATACGTAGAGGTATCTGTGGTGCACTGGCACAGTTTAGACACACCTACCACAGAAAAATAGTTCAAATGTATCATGAAATGTTAAATGCATCATGCCACCGTAAAAATGACACGTGTGCACCATGTGAAACAGAAATGACTTACAAATAGCATTTGCTATGTTAAGATCACCACAACTTCTGTGGAGAATGAAATCCCTTCATTCTAAACAGTTGTACTCAGTATATATTAATTAGTAAAATAGTGTAAACACTGCACACACACAGGCTCACACATGAACACTCTCTGTCCCTCTTTCTCTAGGCAACCAGGTATCCAGCAGGTTAATGTCAATGCGTAGCGCCAACGGTCTGCTGATGTTACCACCTAAAACAGAGCAGTATGTGGAACTGCATAAGGGAGAGGTTGTGGATGTCATGGTCATCGGACGGCTATGATGCAGGTGTGTTATGTTCTCATCTATTTCATTCAGGTCACCTGTCGTCTCACAGGAGGCCTATACTTATATTTTTCACTGTACAGAGAGAGGGGAGGGGGGGCACATCCAACTGTAACACCAAAATATTTTCTCCCCAGACTTCAATGTCACTCGCTACCGATTACCATGGCAGTGCCAGGACTTCCTGTCTGGACAGGAAACGGGCGGGGGCAGGAAGTGATGCATGTCTACCTGGTCGCCATTAGCTGTGATGTCATATGCAACAGCCAGTCGGAGCCAGCGGAGGCTGAATCCTCATTGGTCTGCTCTGAGGAGATCACTGTATTTTAATGGAGAAAAAATCTGAAAAAAATATATAAAATATGAGATTTATTCTGTAATATTATTATTATTATTATCCTGATGATAATGATTATTGATATTCTTAATTAATATTCTATTTATTATTATTATCATGGTTCTGATTGAATATTATCATCTTAGTAGTAATCATGCCCTCTTCTCTCCTGTTCATTTGCTTTGTGCATTCAACATATTTTCCTGGTAGATATAGAGATATAGAGACTTTCCCCTCCTTCCTCCACCCCTCCTGACCTTTTTTCCCTTTTCTCTCCCCCTTCTTTCTCTCTTCTTCTTCTTTTCTGCTCTGGCATTCTCTATCCAGACATAGAAACTCCTTGATAACCCCTCCCTGCAGGAACACACTGACCCTAACATCAGTATTGACAGAAATATGAACTGAAGACTTATAAAGACATCTTTTGATCGAAGCTGCTGTTATAGTTTGTGCCAGTACAGTAAAAATTACTTATTTTTTTGCCAAATAAGGAAAGAAATACAAGGATATTTGTTTTTTATTTTTTCTCCAGATAAAACACTTTCAAACCATACTGAGACACTAGAACTCATCATGACTCTCAATGAAAGCCATGAAACTATTTTAGGTGGGTGAGGGGCTCAGCTCCAAGGCAGTGCGAGGCAGGAAAATCCTCTCTCGCCACACTGGAATGATTTCTCTGGTCCGACATCTAATATAAACATAATTGTTATAATAAAATACATAATGAGTTCTTTGATCTGAACTTCCCTCCCAGAGGTGGGCCACACTGACAGTATTAGCATAACCCTGACCCTGTATTCAAGTGGTGTTTGATTTCCCCAAGTTTATAGTTTATACCATAAAACTACAGTACGAAATTGAAACATTTAGACAGTCTTTGATAAATGTATTTGCTTTTTTACAACTATTACAGGATAATGCTTGTGATATTCAGTATTTTTCTTATTATCAACAAATCCCAAAAATGACATGTTAATTTGTGAACTTTAGAGGTGCTGGTTGGTGGATTAGGTTGCCGTCAAACAGAGTCAGGCAAGCTGTTTCCTCTTGTTTCCAGTCATTATGCTAAGCTAAGCTAACCGGCTCCTGGCTGTAGCTTCATATTTAGTGTACAGACATGAGAGTGGTGGAAAGAGGATATCAATCAATCAATGTTTTCCTCTAACTCTCGTCAAAAAAAAAGTGAATAAGCGTGTTTACAAAAATGTCGAACTATTCCTTTAAAATGGGTCAGAAGTATATAACTCTTATTTTAAAAAAGGTTCAGTAATTTCCTGAAAGAGCTGGGCACTGTAGTTTTTAGCAAACATTACTCAAACAGGAGGAAATAGTACATTTGTTGGGGACTATTTTTTGCCGCGGATTATTACACAATTGGTGCTTATTTGGTGAGTATTTCTAGTAGCAATACGGTGTATGTGGGATTGAGTCAAAATAAACTACAGTCTGTGTGTTCATGGTAATGAATGAACATGTCACCCAGTGCAACAGTGTGGCTCATTGATGTGTTTTTAATAGTTCTGGACAACAATGGAGCTCTGTGGCACAGAGGAAGAAGATATGTCAGGCTTTGATACAAACACAATACTTGTTAGTAGGATCTACTCATTGTTGGTTTGGGTCCTTTCATGGGATTTGTTGATGGTAAGAAAAACGTACAATATTATCAGCCTTATCCTTTAAGTAGCCAAAGATTAATGGCTATACTTAGTTGACAGCTAGTCTCAAAGACTGGCTCCTGTTTGGCCAATCAGGCGCCTCTATTGTTTTTCAACCGGCGAACATGAACTAAAGAGCTGCTTGAGTGAGTTGTGACATAGTGTTTTCCCAACTCAGAGAAAACTCCGACAGCACTTGAAAGCAGGGTGTCATGTTCAGGTGCTCGTAAACTACACAACTGTTGTATTTCTACCATGATTAAGGTGCTTGTTAAAGTCAAAAGAATCAACACAGTTCAAGGCTGTAAAACAAACAACATCATTTGACTGCTTTTCTCTCAATGTACTGTACGTAGTCCGAGCAACACTGAGAAATATAGACAACTTTGGATGATATTTAGCCCACTATAAAAGCTTAGTTTACTATTAGCATATTAATAAGTTAGTAGGCCGGTTGGCTGCTGTATCCTGCTGATTAAACACTGAATTTATATTGATTACAAATTAACAAGGACCATTCAAATGCATCATATGCAATCTGTGAGTCCCAAGCATTCACCAATGCACCATACCTTAACTCCTCTAGTTCCTCTGATTCTTCCTATCAGTGTGATCAGTGCCAAACAAACCCACATGGTCAAAGGTCTAATGCTGCATTCAGGTCATATTGGAATAACTGATACAAACCTCGGGTACGTATTTGAATTTAATGGTACGTAAAGACACTACAATGACATAATTGATGTTTTTTTGAGGTTAACCTTTCGAGATTTCGGTCACTGCTGATGATCTTCACGCTTCAGTTATCCTCAGAGATACGCAGTGTTAACTTCCAGATCAGAAGCTCATGTCTACTATCTTTCCACTGTGAACTGAATGCAGCACTAGTCAGAATATCTGAGCTTTGACCCCCCTCCTGATAGGCTGACGCAGTCTTCCACCACCACTCCCCTCGTTTGTCCCTCTCTTCCTCATCTTCCTTTTTTCCTCCCCCCCCCCTTCTTCACACTTGCATGCCCATAAAGGGGGCATGTCTCTTTCTCTTTGGGCAGGTTTCATTCCAGACGTGAGACCAAGGTGCAGCACCTGGGCGGGACTTCTGATCTGACTAAATGTTACATTTATGGCAGTTCTTGATGCGCTTATTGGTGCGTAAGTAGAGTTTTCAAAGTCCAGGCTCTGGTACCAACACTGTCTTCTCATTTATTCCTCCAGCTCAGATGTCAGAAACTTCCCAGTTACCTCAAATGCACCATATATATCTATCAGTGGCTCATGCTGGGTTCATGTCATGTAAGACAAAGTGGAAGAACAGGGTGACATTTTTTGCAGCAGTTTGAAGGCAGTCAGTCATTCAGTGGAAGGCCCACATCCAAATTAAATAACAAAAGTATTAAAACACTCACCACATTTATCTTTTTGGCAGCTCATATTTACGGTAATCCCATTGTGACATGAACGCAGCATCAGAGCGTTCTGGCACCTGCCCAAAGAGGACTAATCAAACCCAGATAGATTCATTTGAATAAGAAGAAGCAGGTTATTGTTAAACTGCCTTTGTACTGAGTGATTCGTAACACTGGACTGAACTCAGTGTCACACTGCACACACTATGAACTATGACCAGCACTTGTAATGAAGCAATGACACAGCATTCTACTACTACTGTATAAATATAATGAAGAGGATGTTTTTTTCTGTAATGATATTATTGAAACTGAAGATGAATTAATAAAAATAATCCAGATTATTCTGTACCTTCTGTTTGGGCAAGTTGCTTTTTTATGATTATCTGAGACATGACAAAAAATATTGAATAAATATATAGAATTAAATAGAAAAGTCACTTTACATGTTTCATTCATGAGGGGAAGCTGTATTACAAGGTGTGCAGAGCTAGAAACACAAGAGTGATATGCAGTTATTTCAGATCTATTTAATAGACATTTTGTATTAATAACTTCCCTAAGTAAAAAAGGTAACATTAGAAGGATTCTGAAAAATATCTCAATTCTAAGTAAATGTACCGGTACTGTATATTGCATTATACAAACTCAACTAAAAAAACACTTTTCATTGAGTAATAAAGATATATTTGCAAATGAGATTTTTCTGTTTCATAATTTTATAAGTTTACTCTCCACCTTGATATGAAAAGATTTTAGGTCAAACACCCCAAATAAATGTTGAATTTTGAATGTTGAAATAAAAGAAACTACACCAAACCCCCTGAGGATGAACATGTTTTATCACTGTAGGAATTTCCTTTTGTCTTCACCAGTTGTTGACAGAATATTGGATATTTTAATATATTAATATTTGTTTATTATTGGAATCATTTTGGCACTTCCAGGAAATGCAAAATGTGTGGCTGTGACGATGTTTTTATTTTATTTCTTTTTTTCTGTCTAACAAAAGAGAAATGGCTCGTGATGTTGTCAATGACAGAGTCGTCCCTGGGATTTATACCCAATTTAAATCACTTCCCAAATTCACAAACAGAATAGGCCTACATCTGTTCCCCTGAAAAACTGGTTTCATCTTTACTGTTACTTTTCTTTGAATCACATCTGTTGTATATTCAGTAGATCTTTCCCTTTTTCTAAATATTCAATAAACTGGGGCCTGTTAAGACCTATTAAGAAAAGTCTGATTTGTGCAGAAATGTTCAGTTATCCCTTTAAATGTTCAAAAACTTTGAATGTAATTTAAATTTAATAAATCAAAATGTCCAACGAAAAATGTCAGAAAGATTAAATGAGCTGTACATTTCCAGATGCTTTTCACTGGTTCATGTTTGTGGTTAATTCTGATCTCTTTGACTCTCTTATCAGTGACTCCAGTGTTGTGTTCATGTGCCGCATTCCACAGATGTAGCAGCTTGTTTGATTGGTTCAGAGGAGATTCCTTTCATAGCTGCGTCCAATCAGCATCATTGTTTCATGTAGTTGGTGGTATGCTGTCTCCTCCCCCCTGTGTGGAGCTGGAAATGACAGTCTGATAGGAGGAGGAGAAGAGAAAGGTCTGCGCTGCGGTGTCCGATAAACGAGCAACAAGTCCATTAGAGCCAAACTGTGAATTAGAAAAATAAATACGAGCTACGGCTGTTTGGATTAAAACTAACTCTTAAATACGAGTTTCCAGTTGGATTTAGCGCCTAAAGAAGTACGTGGACCGCTCAGAAACACAGTGAGTATTTCAGTGTTTTCGGTCTGCTGGTCTGAAGCGGCTTTGTTATCAACAGGTGCTGCAGGAAGGAGCAAGCTAGCTAGTTAGCTCGCTGCTAACAGTAGCCTGATAACGAACGTTAAGGAAAATGAACACACATTTGCTGAATAAAGTAAGTTTTTGTGAGGGTGGCTACTCGCTAAACTGATGCGAAAGGTTTACACCAACTGAAGGCACTTTATTTCTCCTGAAAATGACTCTATTGAGCTTTAGCCCAGCTACTCAGGGGTTACTTTGATAGTGGAACTGGCTAACCAAAACAGTAACTTCTCCTAGCTATCGTTACTCTCTTAGCTAGTTGGCTGTCACTCCGCCCTGTCAAATACAAACAGAAACTGTAACTTACAATGATAGATAAGATTACGCCGACGTTAGCTATGAATTTGTTTACAATTACAACAGAGGGCTGTGTTTAGTGTGCAGTTTTCATCCCGTAGCGTTGGCTAATGTCACAGTATTTTCAT
This sequence comes from Oplegnathus fasciatus, assembly GCA_003416845.1. NCBI lineage: Eukaryota > Metazoa > Chordata > Actinopteri > Centrarchiformes > Oplegnathidae > Oplegnathus > Oplegnathus fasciatus. Next base: position 234,811 of record NTHP01000482.1, read on the forward strand.
CATACCTCTCGTGAAAGACGTGATGTATTCATATTGAAGTTACATTGCTATTAGGATGCTAGTTTTGTTAATGACAACTAGCTCCTGTCTGCTATATAAAGCCGGTGTAAACATGAACAATTTAAGGTGGTCTGTGGGTATCAGAACAGACATACGTCCACTGAAATCAGAAGTCATGTTATCAACCAAGACTTGGTCATTTCTAATTCAGTATAGTTATAAATAGCAATGAGTCGCCTCTGGGGAATCAAGATGTCTCACCTGTTGTGTACAGTATGGTGTAAATGAACAAGTCTTTAACAGCCATATTTTTCAAATGGAGTAATGATGTTATCTCTGTCAGAGAATGGTATGTATTGGGTTGTGCCAACATAAGATTACACCAATACTACTCAAAGCAGTATTAATGGCAAGAGTGTGTGACTTATCACACTTTTCTTTCTTTATGTTTTCATCTGATTTCAAATAAATCCTCAGATTAGTCAGGACTGTGAATCAGTGAACTGTCAGTGTATAGCAAAATGTTACAATATCACACAGCTTGTGACTGTTTTCTTTGTAGTAACTCCCTGATTCAGGGTGAAGGGCCTCAGTTGTGTTTCTCAGATCCAAAAATCTTGGCTGGGATGCAAACAAGGAAGATACATTTGAGTAAATACAGACACAGAGATCAGACACTGAAATCATCTGTTGTCGGTGAATGGTTGTCCTTTTGCAGTGTCATGCTGTCAGTGTGGGCTTGATGATGACACTGTGTTTAATTGGCAGCTTGTCTGACACATTGCTGTGGTTTAGCTGCTCATGTAGCCAGGTTGTGGTGTGTGTCTGGGGCAAGCTTACGCTCTCTTGTCCTTAAACAAACACTGTCATAGTGCCCTTGGGCAAGAAACTGACTTGGAAGATTAACAGAGTAAGCAGAGTAATGTTTAGTATCACTGACTGAGATGTTGGACTGTCCTGTCCTGTCAAAAGAAGGTAAGAACAGGAATATAGGAGTGAACTATCACATCTCATAGTCAGCACTGCTACTGCCTGCTGGTAGGATTGAGTGGAAATTCAAAAATACGAGTTTGGCACGATATTGTCCATGACAGCTTTGTGCAAGATGGTGCCAACTAGTGAAAGAGAACACATAATACCAGATCAATTATGCACAGGTGTTTAGAGATTTCTTTTGTGTTGTAGATGATTCTTTATAATCCGTTGGATTTAAGGAACAAACACAGAATGAATAGTTGGATTTAGAGAACACACACCACCTGATGACCGGTCGGGTTTAGGAACACAAACTTGGCAGCGGAAAACTGTGCTTGGTTTTCATATTTTGTCTTGCATTGAATTCCAGGTAGCGTCATACGTTTCTTCAAAAGTTTGAAATGCGGCTTTCTGCACTGTAGACATTGAAAAGTGACTAACACCAAAAAGATCCCTGTGAAACCTGGGCTAGTCACGTGTCAAACCTGTCCAGCACGCTGCTGTTGCTATGACATTTTTTTTTTTGTGAGAGCTTGACAGTTTTATTGATGAGTTGGATCTATATAACTATAGATGTTGGTTCAAAGTCCATACAGTGGCAGATACTGTGTATTTAAAATGAATGTGTTGCATGATGTGTTTTGGTTCCAGTATATGTTCGTGTGTTGCTTCTGTTTGCCGTAACCTGACTGTATCTGTGTAGAGTTTCACTGAAAAGGGTGGGGTTTCTCTGTTGCATAGTGGCAAAAATATAAGTGGTTGATATGTTACCGACATGTTTTGACTTGAGCCTAACTTTAATTCCTATTTGATATTCCCCATTGCTTAGTAGAAGCCTTTTTCATGGGTCATATTTCACAATATTTAATGACAGTGAAAAATATGTACAAGTATGTGATGTTAGAAAATGATGAATAGGTTTTTATAGGATAGGTTTTTCAATACATGAGATGAATATCCAACTAGCCGACTGAATGTCCCTTCTCTTCAGTTATAGGCCGGCAGCCTAGCCGCTGAGCTGCAGGTGCATGTGGTTCATCGTCTACAGCTGTATAGTGTACTGTATAGGATAGTATATGAACACCCCGGTGCTTTAAAACTGAACTGACCTTTAGATAGTCTCTACTGTCAGTTATGAGGTCACATCACTGACTTTTACGGACACACACGTACACACACAGTGAGCTAGTGAAGCAGAGAGGTGAGGACAGGCACATTGGGCCACTGGCCAGCAAAATACAGAAGTCCTCTGTTCTCTGGAATGCTCTCTCGCTCACTCTCTCTTTCTCACTCTGGATCTCTGACCTGATTGGGACCCAAAGTTAGGCTGCTGCCAAACCAAAATGTGTCACCAAATCAGGATTTGACTTACACTGGGGTTGATATTGTCACCTGGTCGGTGTCGTCCACCTTGGACATGACGGAGGTCCCTTCCTGGCCGTGGCTAGTCAGTGTGCTTAATTCTAGTGTGCTGTTTGAGCGTTTGCTAAGCCGTTTCAGGCTGTCAGTGAAACCTGCCTCAGCCAGCCGAAACTATTGATGTGGTGGTCACGTCGTGAGCTGCTTAGCCTGGCATTCAGTAAAGTTTAAATATTGTAAAAACTAAATGCTGTTTCTGAGGCTGTTCTCAAAAAAGAAAAATTAAACATTATTCATATTGTTATTTTAAATATACCGACTAATGGTCATGCAGCCAAATTAGAGCCAGCATGTACCCTGATAATCTGAAGGGTGTGGTGGACAGATATTTATATCTGTCATTGATAATTCCACTAATATGTTTTCATTATTATTTATTGCACCATTACTTCATAGTTGAAAACTTTACCACTTGAAGTATGTGAAAGCTTTTTCAGGACATTGACAAAAGGTTATTGAAATACTGGCACCTCTGTTCATCTTTTCTAATTCAGTACATCATAAATGACCTAAAATATTTGAGTAAAAACCCAGCTTATCTCTGTATCCCCCCC
>NTHP01000482.1:249662-268355 GCA_003416845.1 Oplegnathus fasciatus
GTGTGTGTGTGTGTGTGTGTGTGTGTGTGTGTGTGTGTGTGTGTGTGTGTGTGTGTGTGTCTATCTACAGTCTGCTGCTAAGAGATAGCATATCAAACATGCCTTTGTTGTCACTGGTGCACTGAAAGATAAGACATCCATCCATATGTCACCTGTTTATTTTTATCTCTCTCTCTCTCTCTCTGTTTCCATTCATTTCTACCTTGCTTGCCCTCCCTCTATTATCTCACTCATCCACTCTTGCCTCCCTACATAGTACCTCTAGTGTGTGTGTGTGTGTGTGTGGGGCAGGGGGACCACCCTGCTGCTGACAAAGCCGTTGTCATGGTTATGTGTTGCAAGTGGGGGGCTGTGATGACGTTGTTGTCTCTGAACTATTTGAGAGAGAGAGAGAGACAGAGAGAGAGAAGTAGAAATGACTAAGATGGAGACAAAGTGACGGTGTCGTAAATTGTGTAGTGGTGTTTAACTGGTCTGTAAGTCAGTATACCAGTTAATCAGTCACCCACACAGCTAGTCATATTCCATGGTGTACTGTCATCTAATAAACGCTAATAAACCAGTTGCTTGTTTAGTACACTAATTAGGTCAGTCTGTGAACCATCAGTGACTAGACTGTTAAGTCATCCGTGCAATCAAACCAGTTAGGACACTCAGTAAATCAGTCACTTGCTAAACCAGTAAACTAGTCAGATGTTATAAACTGGCAGTCAGCCCACCAGATTGTTATCCATTAAAGGATAATTCAAGTTTATTACAACATGGACATTGTTTTTGTAGTTTTACATCTTGAAAAAGTGTAATCTGCCAGAACAAGTGAAATCACCTGTGTGGGTGGAGTATGGAAGAAATAATCGACAGATGAATCTGTAGTCTAGTATAGTATAGTATAGTATAGTATAGTCAGTGATGTCACATACTTCTGTGCAACAATTTAGCAACATTTGAATCAAAATTTTACTTCACATGTTTCCAGGCCGCTGTCAGTCACATCTGATCAAAGCACACCAACACAGTCCTGATAAAGCGGATGAGCTGTGTTTTATACAGTTATACTCTTAATAAATATTAACTAACAGTGTTTTTTTCCAAACTTTGATAGTTGTTTATAGTCATAAATATGTAATGTTATAGAGAAATACTTGAATTTGATTTGAAAACATGTTTTCAGGGGCTATAATCTCCCTTTTTGACATGTCACAGTAGGAAAAGCACAGGTTTAAGTAAAAAAAATGAATCGTGGCTGAATTCCATTTATCTGCTTCACTTTCAGGCTCCTGGTATTGTGTATGTTGGCTCACTGTCATACTGTCATGGCCCACTAGGACACTTGAATAAAAGGTTATTAGTAACACCTGTGCTTTTCCTACTAAGATAAGTCCAAATGTCTGCTGTGAAAAAGGCCTACTTTCAGCTATTTCTGGCAATTTTGTTTCATATTTTAGCATTCCTATCAGCACTAATAACATTGTACTCACCAAGTTAATTGCTGAGATCTGGAAACACTGCAACATCGTGGTACAGTACACTGAACACTCATTCATCCTCTGTTCAACCAGTCATACAAGACTGTTGGTGACAGGTAAATAAATAAATACCTGATAGTGCCCGTTTACGAGACTTGGGTCTGATGATGTACTTCAGTAAATATCACTGCTAAAAGGGTATATGTAGCTGTCTTCTAATCCATGTTGGAGGAATGTGGGGATGCAGAGCGTCACCAGTCAAACTAGATTAATGACATAATTTTTCTGTTTTCTCCACAGGTGAAGGTATCATGGCCACCCTGTTTACTGAACTTCCCTCCTAGACTTGCCTGATATATAGATACACACACCTTAACATCCCTGAAATCCACACAAACACACCCACTTTTGACTCTTGGTGTGTGTGAGGGATGACAACCTCCCATCTGAATGGCCATGTTGCTGGGGAGGGAGGAGGAGGAGGTGGAGGAGGAGGAGGAGGAGGAGGAGATGAAGAGCTGAGGGGAGGACAGCAGCACCGGGAAATGGCCGTCGACTGTCCGGGAGAGCTGGGGAGTCGAACGCTACCGCTCCGACGATCTGCACAGCTGGAGAGGATACGACAGCACCAGGTATGTACACACACACACACACACACTCGTTACTTGTGCTTATTTTACTCTGTTACAGGTGCAACAAACATTCAACTTAAACACAACCAGACTTGTTCTTAAATAATGTACTAGTAAGTTCAAAACAAGAATGGAAACAGACAAATAGAGTACAAATAAAAGACCAGTATAGGTAGTCACAGTCACTGTCCAGTGTCAGTAGAATCCAGAGGTGGAAGTACATTTACTCAGGTACTGTACTTCAGTACAACTCTGAGGTGCTTGTACTCTACTTTAGTATTTCCATTTTATGCTATTTTACACTCCTACTGCTCTAATCAGAATTTAATATTGTACTTTTTACTTTACTTTAGTTACTTTGCAGGTAAGAAATTTCGATACAAAGCATATAAGTAAAATATATATATATAGATATAGTAAAATAAAATATGATGCATTGTTAGAGTTTAAACTGCCCCAACATTTCCCATAATGCAACACAATAGATGCCCCTTTCTTTGAAATACCAATTATACTGAATCAGTTCCACCTGTGAGTGGACGTCACTCTCTGCGCACATGAAAAAGACAGAGCCCACTGTCACTGCTCAGTGACAGTGTTCCAGCTTCACTTTCACTCACACAGCCATATTTTTATGTGCAAACATTGCTGGTGCTGTCAGATGGGGCACTGAAATCATCCCGTGGTACCTCTCTCCTAATCAACTCTCTACATCACGCAAGTTGCAAAAGATGGCAAGCTGTAATTGGTCAGGGGCCAAAGTGTATTCTGCCATGTCTCTCAGCCAAGTCACTGCAAGAATATATCACTCTATGATCACCTCGTCTCACACAGTGAACATGTCCAAAAACAATTGCAAAGGAGTATTATGATGTAAACAGTGAACCAAAGTAAATGGTATACAGAAGGAATGCTTTTAAAGATCTCATGTCAGATAGAGAATTTGAGTTTTTATGGTGGTCTCTGGATCATCAAAGGGTCTGTCCAGACTTAAACAGTTCAATCATATTTCTACCTATGATGCATTTATTTGTATTGCATTGTGTGTGTCAGGAGGATCTTCGTCGTCGTAGAGAAGAGGAGGGTCGGCAGCTGGACCTGAACGCCTCACTCAGACTCAGGAAGCTCTCCCAGCATCCCCACATCGGCATCGACAACCCCACATTTTTGCAAGACACGTACACACCGCAGCAGCCGGCACTTGGCAGCCAACACACACATGCATTGCTGGGTAAAAACACGCACACACATACACATGAGAGCAGAACTGATCATTGGTGTAGTGAAGCTCTCAGAGGGAAAGGAAAGAGAGCGGAGAGTAAAAGAGAGAGGAAAAAGAGGTAGAGGTGAGAGGGATGTTCAAACTTGAAAGATCACCGAAATTTAAAATAAAGGAGGGATGAAGAAGAGGAAAAAAAGGAAGGGAGGGTTAAAGTAAAGAGATGGAGGGAGGGAAAGGAATGTAAGGCAGACATGTCTGCCATCAGGGAGGAAATTCCTCAGGGAGGGAGAGAAGGACATGAGAGCTCTTGAGGGCGACTTAATTAAAACTTTGTTAGGGGTGGTAATGTTGACACACACACCATCACACAAACAGGAGCACACAATGTAGAACAAAGGTCTTGACTAGGAAATGAGATGCAGTCTCTCTCACACACATTAATCTGAAACCAGGACCAGCAGGCTGTCTTCTGCCATCATCTGATAACAAAGTAAATCTCAAATGTTTGAGCCTTTTTTACCAGTTTTTGTCTTGTGTAGGTTGATATGTGAAAGTCAAAGGTTATTAATGTGAGTGCATGTGTTTTTCTTGCAGAGTTGGAGGAGCTGCTACTGTCACTGAAGCAGGTCCGGGGCTGCTTGTCTGACCAGCAGAGTCAGAATGACATAGAGCTGGTTCTAGCACTACTAAATAAGGTAATATAAAAGGAATTAGATAGAAAGAGCTTCGAGTCAATATGTAATTGTGGTATTTTTGAAGACTTTATGGCCTCCGAGGTAGAAAGGATTTACAAACACGGAGTAGTGTTGTGACTGCTGTCTGAGCTGCAGCATCCATGACAACAGGGTTCCCACAATTGGAATGAAGGCTTCAGTGTGGGGAGAGGAGGCCGGAGGCTACAGATAGACAATTCAAATATTTTTGGAATTGAAGCTACTAATAGGCACTCTTTTGTGCCAGTGTTAAATATTCTTAAAGCAGCTCTATGGAACTTTTCATTTTGTGTTGATTTTGGCAGTCCCTGTGGACAAAGGCGGTAGTGTTTCACCTAACGGTAGGGTTACATGTTCAAGGAGACTACTCCGGAGACGGACAATCAGTTAGCGGCTGAAGCAGCTGGAATTCAGCCAGAGCAAACCCCAGCACCGCTTCGTCTGATGTCGCGGAAAGCCCCGACCCGGTGGCAGGCATTAAGAAAAACTATTAGAGACTAATAGGAACAGCCAATTTTCTCGCTGTTGGTCTTGTTTGCTTATGTAGGCCATATAAAGGCATCTGTATTAAATTGAGACTGTTTCATAACCAGTTAAAAACTCTATCGAGCTGGTTTAAATTGGATATTTTTTCATGCCCAGAGCTAACAAATAATTCAGGGTTTCTCCAAGAACATTGTGCCCCTTTTCAAGGTCAAAAAGCCTTCCCCTTTGTGGCTGCAGTGACATTTCCTGGAACCTTTTTGTAGGTTTGTGGTGCTGAATATTGTTGACTAGTCAAACACAAAATATCATTATTATCTTTGCTTAAGCACCAGTGTATGATAGATTATTAGAGGAACACAGGTTTTTTGGGAAACACTGCTAGAACAATATTATTCTGGCAGTGTTGCTGTTGTTTGGTAGAATTGTCCTTTAGGCTTCCAGAACAGGATTATTGACTGTACAAATATGACACTGATAAACACAGAGCTGGCTTTTTCAAGAAAGCTCTCCAGGTGATTGTGTAGCAGCACAGTAAACATCTTTGTATCACCTTTGTGGTCACTCATTTTCAGTCATTTTAGCAGAGCTGCAATGATTAGACAACTAGTCGATTGTTTGATTGCCAGAATGTTAATCGGGAACTATTTTGATATTCAATTAAGTATTTGAGGCAACAGTAAATTGTAGTAGATAGTAAATGGAGTATCTTTAAGTTTTAGACTGTTGGTTGTATAAAACAAGTTATCTGAAGAAATCACCTTGGGCTCTGTGACATTATAATTGGCATCTTTCACTGTTTTCTGTCATATTATAGAGATGACAATAATCGTGAGTTGCAGCCCTGCATTTTGGCTGACCACACAGTACAGCTGTTGTCATGAACCTGTTTTTAGGTTTATTTTGTCAGACAACTTTGTAAATGTGAAACAGCAACGTCTCAGTGCAGCAGCACAGGGATTACTGTGGGTCGACAGGTAGCGTTTATGAGCTCAGATCAATAACTGTTTGTTATGCTTGTTCAGCGGTCTGACAACAGAAATACAAAAACAACTTAATTGTGAGTTGGGCTATACTAAAACACAGTGTACTGTAAGTGATCATGGAGAGCAGGTGTTGATAGAACGGAGGTTTAACCAGCTTAGACTCAGCATAATAAGGCCATGTTCAGACCAACATTATCACTGTGTTGACGAGAGAACTCGCAGGGTCCTGCACAAAAGTTAAACCTGGCTCAACTATTCATATGTATTGCTTTGACCAACCACAAACAAGTAAGCACACATGCCTGGTATATCACTTTGTGTCAACAATGGCATAATTGTACTGTTTACCTGGTGAACATTGAGACGGAGGATAAAATAGTGGTCGCTATGATAACTTTAGAGTGATAAATCCTTCTTCAGAGCATTATAAACCACTATAAAACCAAGCCTTCAAACTCACGGGCCTTCCTGGGTCATATTTCATCGTCCTACACGTGCCTGAAGCAACATGCCCACACCATCGCAGCCTCGTGCATTGCTAAACGCACTGCTGAGCGCTTAATAACCAGCCTGTGTCTGTCCCACTCCTTACCAGATGATGGCTATTAGGACAAATTTGTTGTTTGTAGAACAAGAAAGGAAGAAGACGATTCATTTATATTACTGTAGTGTTTCAGTGTGGTTGGAGATATTTGAAAAAGTGATCTGAAAAACGCTAGTGTGGACACAAACACTTTCAGCCTTTTTAGATTCAGGAGTCTTAATTAGAGATACACTGAATTAACCATCAACTAACCAGCAGCTGCTCTGTGATGGGAGTTATGCATGTTCTTTTAATGGAATTTACAGTCATAGTTAAACCATGATTTTTTTTGTAACTCACTCTGTTGTGTCCAGAACGGGTGTATCTATTGAATTTTCAGTTTCAGTGCTCGTCCTATCTACCCTCTTCTTCTCTTTTTTCCAAAAAAGCTGTAAATGATCACAAGTTTTTTTTCTGAGAAAGACCTAGAGGACACTGGTACTTCAAAAACAGCAAATGGAAAAGCATTATATTTTTATTGCACTTTGATTTCACTTTTAAACAATGTAAATACAGGCATAGTGATGTGAAAGGATGACATGCATATGCTTAATGTGTGAGTTCCACTTAAGTGCTGGTGTCTTCTGTTTCCCCTTTAGTCTGACTTCCAGTCAGCGCTGAAGATCCATAATGCCGTGGCCACCAGCATGCACCGACCCTCTCCTCCATACCCACACACACAGCAGGCACTTCAGCTGGCCATGGAGGTAACGCATGGTTATCCAAATTTATTTTATTTAAAGTTTTAATTAGTTTAATTCCTTGACAATTGTTGTTGCACCCTGTTCATCTGACAGAAGGCTACCACACACACACACACACACACACACAGTGACAGTCCAGGTCAGCGAGTGTGTAATAATGAGGTTGGAGACAGAGCACTTCTGTTCAGTATCAATTAGAGCTGAAACACTAGTGATTACAGTATGTGCATGTACACACACACACACACTTTTTGCATATACACACATTCCAACTCTTTCAGCCAAATCTTTTATTCTGTGATCATATTTTGAAACAACAGCCTGTTTGATGCCAATGTCAGTTTTAGCTCAAACCTGGTTTCATTCATCAGAAAGACAGAGCCAAAGTAGCAAAGAATCTAACTCTGTAAAGTTAGATTTTTTTTATAGGCGACTGCCAGATGACACCAGGTTGACGATAACCAGTTCAAGTGAAGCCAACATCCAGGATGCTGGTACGATCAGTGCTGCAATTATTTTTCTGCCACAGCGCTGAGTTGGCTTGCTGTAAGAGCTATTCATGGCTCATTTCAGTGGAATCTCATTAAAGAGCAGCACATTATTTCTGCTCCACGTTGGCATCTCCGCCCCCTGCCCTGTTTTTGGCTTTAAAGAAGAAAAGCTTTGGTTCGTACTGTACTCCCAGAAACATGTTCCTTTGTCATTGGTAATGAAGTGTAAAAGAAATGATAAAATCAAAACAGTCACGGTGGGAAGGACGATTTTAAGTACTCAAAAGACCTTACAATAGTCCAAGTCTAGCTCATAACTTATCTCTTCTTAGCTTTACATTATATTAGTGCAGGTGCAGATTGAAACAACTTTAAATACTCACCCATTTTGAAATGAAGTGACAGATTTCACAGATGTCATTACATGACAATATTAGTAAATACTTGATTATTCTGTAGGAATGTGGTTAAACAGCAGTAGAATATGATGAGACAAATAATCACTTACTGAAAATGATGTTTAGAAATGTCCGCAGTTGCTACGGTGATAATATATCTATTGCTATGGTAATATTTCTCGTGATGATAGCAATGATGTTTTATTTTGCCATGGTTTCAGGTCAGGAATGTCATCCAGCCAAGTCAGAACAAAGAGGGACTCGAACTCCACAGCCTGCTGTCAGACACTCACATCCAGGTAGAGACACACACACACACACACACAAAGCCGTATTAGCAAATAAACAAAAGAATCCTGTAGTGACTGTCACTGCTCCAGTCCTATAGCTGAGTTGTGTATATGTGTGTGTGTGTGTGTTTTGCAGTCATTGCTCCTGGCCCATGACAGCATAGCAGAGAGGGAAATGCAGCCTGAGCCGCTGCCCGCCCAAGGAGAAACACTGACCCAGTGGGGAGGAGAGACTGTCAAGATAGTTCGCATAGAGAAGGCCCAAGACATACCACTGGTAAGACTAACACTTACTCACTCAAAGTCACGGAGGAGGCAGTTATATAGAGAGCTGACATCCTACCACACTTCGGGTTTAGCTTTATTCCGCTAGTTTCAATTGCTCAGTGTGAGTATTCATTGAGTGACGACTGGGGTCTTTCTGTGTGGAGTTTACGTGTTTTCCCACTGCTTTGGTTTCTTCCAGGTGCTCCATTTTCCTCCCACAGTCTGGTTAGGTTAATTGGAGGCTCTAAATTAGCTGTAAGTTCGGCCCCTCCGTGACCCTTCACTGGATAAGTGGGTATAGATAATGGACAGATTTATAAACAAAACCTTCCATTAGTCCACCATGGGTCTGCACGTATTCCAACCTAAAGGGGCATCTACTACTGTGCTGACTAGCAGACTTCGAACACCTTGTCATTTTAACAAAAACAAAACCCCAATTGTTCCATATGTGAAAGCGCTGTGTGAATTTCTTCACCTTTGAAGTAAATCCAGTGAGAAGAATTTATTTCAGTTTGAACTTTTGTTTTTATAAAAGCTAAAAACTCAAATAAAGAGAACATCTCAAATGAAACTTTTGGTACAGAAAAAGGTGCCCTGTCAATCATGTGGGCACCCTTTGGCTTCAGCTAACACGATACAGGACAAAATGAAGCTAAATGCAAATACTGTTGGGAAATAGTTGCGGCTTCAAAGGAAACTCAAGCTATTTGTTCCATCACGTGAAACACAATCATGTAATACAGTATGAGGAGTGCATGGCCACTAAGGAGAAAGGACAGAAACACACTCACTCATTTCATGCACATTTCAGATGCAGCAGTCCATTACACAGTCTTTGCTAATGTCGCTTTACACACAAAAACATGGATGGAATGAGATAACAGAGGCCATAAAGTGTAATTGAAATCTATTTATTTTTACAGGCACGAGAGATGTGAAACAGAGAATGTGTTACTTTGATTTTCTATTTTAACAAACGAATGTGTAAATGTGTAAAACTACTGAATATGTTAAGTAAAAGTGTCCCAGAGCCATAGTAATGATTTTATAGCTTTTTCCTCCCTGTGACCAATATACTGTAAATAATACACTGTCAATAACAGTCAGGTCCATGTTTGAGCATCATTCCGCTGCATTTCTGTATGTGTTCAATAGGGGGCGACTGTTCGTAATGAAATGGACAGCGTGGTGATCAGTCGTATTGTTCGAGGTGGAGCAGCTGAACGGAGTGGACTTTTATCAGAAGGAGATGAAATATTAGAGATAAATGGCATAGAGATGAGAGGGAAAGACGTCAACCAAGTCTTTGATATTCTTGTAAGTATATCCTCGTGCACATAGTTAACACAGTTCTGTGATGCAGTGATAAATACCACCACTGGGTGGTAACATAGAGTGATTAGTGTAATCATTCAATATTAATATATTTAGTATTAATAGCTACCAATTACAAGTGTTTACATGCATTTTTAGCCTTTCTAAATGTTACATAGACGAGCAAGGCAAGCTGATAAATAACTGCTTTTCTCTTTCTCTGTCTTTGTGTGTTTGTGTGTGTGTGTCAGGCGGACATGCACGGCCTCTTGACCTTTGTGCTTATTCCCAACAATCAAAGCAAACCTCCTCCTGTCAAAGAGACTGTGGTGAGTGCGGAGTCGTGAACATCTGAGGGCTCGAGGATGAGCAAAATTTTCTATCAAGGAATAAATTAAAACTGTGTTGACACAAATTATGTTTGAAAATGTCTTGATTGGAAATGTACTTAGTCCAACTCTCACGAATCTTCCTCCTTGTCACTTCTGTTTCTCTTCTTTCTCTCCTCCAGATCCACGTGAAGGCACATTTTGACTATGACCCATCAGATGACCCCTATGTGCCGTGCAGAGAGCTGGGCTTGTCCTTTCAGAAAGGAGATATTCTCCACATTATCAGCCAGTCGGACCCCAACTGGTGGCAGGCTTACAGGGATGGAGATGAGGATAACCAGCCACTAGCTGGACTGGTACCAGGTACTATTGTTGGTCTGTCAGTCAGTCTGTCTGTGTGTGGCTAGAATCTTTTGTCAGAGCTTTTTGTTGGAGCATTTGAATACTGGTTAGTCAAACTCTCATTAGATGGTTGGCTGTGCCACTCTAAATTAACATGTGTTCCACTCCGTATTGCATAATGTGACTTCTCTATTTTTTCCCACAGGGAAGAGTTTCCAGCAGCAGAGAGAAGCCATGAAACAGACCATAGAAGAAGACAAGGAGCCTGAGAAGTCTGGTCAGTTCCTCTACTCTCTACACTGTAACCTGATGATTGTGAATAACCCGTTTAAGGTTATAGTTTCATTATATATACACATATATATTATATATAATTTAAATTTTCCAGTAAGCACCATTGTGTTTTTTTTCCACAATCACACATAGATAAATTCCAAGCACAAGGTGGAATTGGGCCAGATTGCCCTAAGAAAATAACTGATTGTAAAACGTATGTGTTTCAATACAGTAAATTAGCTAGCTAGCTAGTTAAATGCCACATCGCTAACTTAGCAAGCATTCACAACTCAAACATATTTAATCATGCACGACAAGAGAGTTATCAGTTACCTGTGGAGAGCAGCTACCAGACGCTGTGATGAGGTCCACCTCCAGGCAGCTGTTTGATGTCCATCCTCGTGTTCACAATTGCAGACTGTGCAGATGTGCGATGCAATGACATTAAATCATACCCTCGAATCTACGCTTATGTGATTGGCTGAAATAGAAGGAGACATCTGATAGGCTGACAGATAATTCCCCTTTGAAAGAAATGCATTTGCGAATCGAGCCGCGGCAGTTCACACATGATAAGTAGTTTGTAAATTCAGGTTCAACAGTCTCAATATAAATGTAACAACATCCAAATATGTTTTTGATGAAAATTTCAAATACTTTTAAATACTTATATATTTCTACTACATCAATTTAAAACAAGAAATATTTGTGTGCATCAGAAATACATTTGTGCACCCTCTTTTTTGATATGTGGATTTTTATGATAAATATTTTTGTGGAGTCATTTATATAAAAATCGCAAAATACATTTGTAAATACTTCTGTGCACATTTATTAATACCCAGATCCATCTGATTCCATATTTTGTAGCTCAGAAATGTGTTTTAAGTTGTCTGCTTGTTTACAGGGAAGCTGTGGTGTGCGAAGAAGAACAAGAGGAAGAGAAAGAAGCTGCTGTACAATGCTCACAGGAACGATGGTATGACCCGGTCTGCCGACGTTCTTCTTCTTCATATCACAAGTGTTGCTGCAGTTTTTTTAACCTTTTCTGTGACTCACCGAAATTTCATCAAACAACTTCCATGTGCATATAATGTAAACTGCTAGTATGTGTCTGCATGAAAGTGTACTATAGTCATGGATGACCAACTGTGAGGAAAGAAGACTGAATCAGGCATGAATTTTTTATTCTAATGGACTAAATATTTCTCCCAGTCGTATTATATGTCTTATTTTAGTATCATCTTAAAATTTGAATAGTTGCTACATGATCAAATAAAGGAAATGATAAAGCCTATAGGCTCCTGAGTGTATATCCTGGAAGTGCTCTGCTTATAAGAGAGAAAGCTAAGAGAAGGTGGACAATCTGCCCTCTCTATACTGCAGCCTGATTAAAACATGACCATTGACAACGGCTAAATACAGTATATTTACTAATGTACAACATAATGTGTGCCATTCAAGACCCGGAGGACCTGACTGAATCAAAAAAATGTTGTTTTTCACAACAAATGAGATCAGTGATTCATTAATGGCTTGCCTATTTGTTTTCCTTTTTGTTTCTAACTGTCTTGTACCTGTCTGTTCTTTGATATCCTCACTTTCTCCCTCTAACCGCTCCTCTTATGGTTTTTGCTTTGGACCTTATTATAACTCGTTCACTCTGTTCTGTCTTTCCATTGGCCCAGATGTTGATAATGAGGAGATCCTCACTTATGAGGAGATGGCTCTGTACCACCAGCCGGCCAATAGAAAGCGGCCGATTGCACTGATTGGCCCAACCAGCTGCGGGCAGCCAGAGCTTAGGCAGAGACTGCTCAACAACCAACCAGAACGGTTCGCTGGAGCTATACCTCGTAAGACTTACACACAGACACGCACACTGTACACAGGCTCCTATGTGTTTGTGGATATACTAACTTCTGTGTGTGTGTGTGTGTGTGTGTGTGTTGTGTCTGTTGTAGACACCACGCGGAGCCGTCGAGAAGGCGAGCTGAGTGGTCGAGATTACCACTTTGTTTCTCGTCAGGCCTTTGAGGCGGAACTGGCAGCAGGTGAGATTTCATGTTATTGAATACTCTGACATATAGAATTTGGTATGACATTGTTCAGTCGGTGTCAGTATACTACATTTTACCCAGCAAATGACAAAATATAATTCTCAAGCGATCAAGGTAAATGTAAATTGTCACTTGCGGAAGAAAAGGTGTTTAACAGGTGAGTAATGGTAGGTAGAAAGCAGCAGTGGCATCCTGATGCATAAGTTATAGTATATATGAATATATTAGCACCAAAACTGATTAAAGTAAAGGATGAGACAGTGCAACTAAATAGTTATTCAGAAACATTGAGCGTGGTAGCGCGTGCAGTTGACCTGCTCCATGGCAACATTTTACTTCCCATTTACATCACCCACAGGATGATACGAACTGTTGTTCCAAAACTTAACATAATCATCACAAATGGAAATAAGAAAAACAACAGGAGTGAAAAAATCCACAGAAACTATTATTATTATTATTATTTAGTTTTGCACTGTCACTATTTTTGACAGTACTGAGGCTCAGAAATTTTCATCAACACAGTCCTGATATCCCTGGAACACTGGCCATCTGTTCATTTATCTACAGATTTACATACCAAATGTACACATACTGGTTGTGGAAAACTTGTGGAATGAATGGGAAAAACCAAATGTTACAATCACTGGCACATCCAGTGCTATAAAGATTGTGTAACTTTGTCAAAGTAATACATAGACATCTTGGATCTGACACTTTCTATATCAACACTTGAACCAAATGTGACTAATGACATTTCCTCCCCTGTGTTTTTCTCAGGAAAGCTGATCGAGTCTGGTGAGTTTGAGAAGAACCTGTACGGGACAAGTACAGACTCAGTGAGGCAGGTCATCAACACTGGAAAAATCTGTGTGCTCTGTCTGCACACACAGGTTGGTACACACACGTTGACTGAGCAGGGTGGTAGTGAGTCGAGAGAGTATTGTTCCACTACAGAAAGTTAAAAGGTTGATGGTCGAATCCTAACGTGTGTGTGTGTGTGTGTGTACAGGCTCTAAAGGTGCTGAGGAGTTCAGACTTGAAGCCTTACATCATCTTCATAGCTCCGCCCTCCCAGGAAAGACTCCGAGCCCTATTGGCTAAAGACAACAAGAACCCCAAGGTTCCTGTCTAACTGTCCACACTGTCTGTTTACACTCAGTCAAAGATAAATATCACTGGTGTTTACATCTCTAAAAAGTTTGCCTCAATAATGTGTGTATGTGTGTGTTGTGTACAGCCCGAGGAGCTGCGGGACATCATCGAGAAAGCCCGGGAGATGGAGCAGAGCTGCGGTCACCTGTTTGACGCCGTCATTGTCAACACAGACCAAGACAAAGCCTACAACGAGCTGCTACGACTCATCAACAAACTGGACACTGAACCCCAGTGGGTCCCCTGCTCGTGGCTGCGCTGAAACACACACATTCACACACCAGTCATAGAATAGACAATGGAGTGCACGTTTCTAGACATTCAACAAACTGGAACCTGAAATGTGTGAGAGGATTAGGGTCATTGTTAGGAGAACAGTAATCTGAGATTTTGAGAGTTACAATGTCATGAGATAAATTCATCATTTTACAAAAAAAGTGAGAATAAATTGGAATTTTACAAAAAGACATAATATTATAAAATGAATTTACAATTACTTGAAAAATTCATAAAAATTTGGGAATAAAGTTGTGATTTCAATACAAACAAAAGTCACAATATTTCAAGATTAAAGTTGTAATATTTCAGGGAAACGGTGGTTATTTTGAGAACAAAATGCTGTATCTAAAATTGTGTAGATTAGATTACATATGCATGTTTTCGTATATCCTGACAGTCCATATATTTGCATTGTACAGTTAGTGTTACATGGGTTTGGACTACAATGTCACTTTTCTATGACACGTAATGGCGTTATTATTCTAGTAAAATTAGGACTGTATCTCATAATGTTACAACATCATCTCAGAAAATTATAACTTTATTCTTGTAATTTACTTTTTCTTCTAAAATTACTACTTTCTTGTAATATGACTTGTTTTCTCGCAAAACTACAACTTAATTCTACAACTTTAATCATAACATACATTTTATTCTTGAAATAATATTTTTCTCCTAACGCTATGACTTAAATATTACAGGTTTTTTACTCATAAAATGACAACTTCATTCTCATAATTTGGACTTTTTCTTGTAAAATTATGACTTCTCATAATATTATGATATTTTCTTCGGAAACTACAATAATTCTACGACTGAGCACAACATACATTTTATCTTCAAAATAACCTGGTAATACTATGACTATGAAATGTTGTAACTTTCTTGTAAAATTACAGCTTTATCTCATAAAACTATGACTTTATTTCTTAGATTTTTCTTCTAAAACTTTATTGTTGAAATATCATGACTTTTCTTGTAATTCCAACGTTATACAACTTTTTTCTCTAAATCTCAGATTCGAGTTTTTCTCAGCGTTGACCCGAATACTCCGCTGTACTGCAGAGAGTACACAATCAGCATCTTGTAGAATGTATTGACCTGGTGCCACTGGTATTGATACATACATACAGTTTAAATGTTTTGTGTATTGACTGTCCTGAAAGGGAGGAAACCCTCAACACACTGATCTTGGATAGTGCCTAACTGCTCCATAATGTTTTTATTCAGTAGTGACAATATATGACACTGATCTCTTATCATCACACTTCTTAGAGGACCTGGAAAATACTTCTTTTTTTCTTCTTTTTTTTTGCTGTTTTACTTTAAGAGTCACTCTTTCTCAGAATTGTGGGGCCTCATTCATGATGCATCTTTTGACTTTATCCTGTGATCATTTCAACCATTATGATTAAAAGTATTTAAATTATGACAGTCAAATTATTTTCACTTTCTGCAGTGCTGAGAATCAATATAAACATTTGATTTTATATTCAAGCTTTTTAATATGTTATTGAATACCTCGGGTGTGGCGTTGATCCCGAGCACAAAACTTGTTCAAATGAGGCCCCTGGTGAGGAGTAAATGTGAAAATCACACACGCACACGCACACACATGTAAGTTCACACTGAGCCACTTCATGTATTGCTATGAAGAACACTCATTCTCACACACACACACACACACACACACATACACACATTCTGTACGTACACACATCAACAGTGCATTAGATGCAGACTTTCCTCTGTACCGGGGAGTCCTGCGATTTTTGGCCTGACATTACAGCCTTCTGAACTCTGACTGACTGACTGACTGGTTGAACGGCTGGTTGTCCTGTTAAAATGTACACTTTTGCAATAAACACTAAAATAAAGGACACGGCACTTGATATTTCCTGGCTGTTTCTGACCGACGTATGACAGACTATCTTGTCAGCTGACTCTTTCTGTCCTGTCTGATCACATTTGAGTAGAAATGACCTCTGAGCCTGAGCCCTGACGGGTGAGAGGGTAACAGAAACGTGAAAGTTGTAGTTTTTAGTGATACATGATGCTGAATTAATTATATATTTGTGTGTGTGTGTGTTCGTTTGTGTGCGTGTGAATGGATGTGTGTGTGTGTGTGTGTGTGTGCGCCTGTCTTTGAAGACAGTGAAGTATTTTTATGACCTGAAGTAGACCTGACACCATATCACTGTTAATACTGGGTAGAGCATTTATATATTTGTAATATTAAAAATAGATTTATGAAGTCCAGAAGTCCACCCAATAGGATTGCAGGTTTCACCTCCCTCGCCTCCCTGCCATTGGTCCAGGAGGAAGGGGGCGGGGCTAAGTTAAATTAACTGTATTGAATGTAAAGTTAATTGATACCACTTCTTGTTTATCAGACATCACTTCTTCCTGAGAAAATCTGCTTTTTGTATGAATATTCACAATGAATAAATAAATAGATGATTAATAGAAAATGACTGGCTGACTTTTATTTTAAGGTTTCTTCAGTTACACTTTTTTCTAAAGCAGACGGAGTGACCAACATCTTAAAGTAACTCAAATAAATGAAAGCCAGTTTAAAGTTTAAGGAATTTGGTATGACATTGTCCACATGCAAGGAACAACATCTAACAATTGAGGTTGAAGTTTCATTCTTTTTCTTTGTCAAACGTGTAAGTGACAGAAATAATCTCATTTCAAATGTTCACTTTCTAGCTTTTCTGGGGCTTTCAACTGTATAACATGGTTTTCATCAGTGAAAGGAACAGACTTAGAAGTCATCATATCTAAGTAAGGGAGACCAGATCGAAACCAGTCATGTAATTCTGTTCCACAGTTTCCACAAATGCCCACACATTTTGTCACTCTTACTGTTCCAAAGGGTAAGAATGAACCTCCATGATCAAAACTTTACTTCCACCCAGTATGAGTTCAAGTTCATCATTCAGTTACAAGATTTCGTTAGTTAAGAAGTGTTAACACAAATGGGGAAACTCCTATTACAACTCTGAATTGTAGAAGAAAAAGCTATGGAAGCCCATTTCTGCCAATGTGATGGAAAAAAAAAAAGATCCTGTAAGTCATTATAATGAGAAACTTTCTGGAAATAATGACTTAGTACCTAACTCATTATTTTGAGATACTAAGTCCTTATTTCGACTTACAGGATTTTTTTTTCATCACATTGGCAGAAATGGGCTACCATAAAGACAACAGTTCATTCAAGTCTTGTGGATCAGACACGATCAGCTCCAACGTCCCAAGATACAAGCAGCCATTCCCAAACTGGATCATTTGGCTGGAGACCATGATCTCCAACAGAAACAGGTGGGCACAACTGTAGCCTGGTGGAGTGACTGTATAAACCTTAACACGCTTTTTATTTATATATATGACTTTTAATTCATAGGCCCATGGTACAACAACTTATTTCCCATCTCTCAGTCCAACACACCACTGCATGCAGCAGTTATCAGCTCATTATTATGAGCTGATAACTAGCCGTGTATGTAACATGTATGTTGTATGCTGCATGTCCTGGACGCCCTCTAATTGTTTGGTCATAGAACATGTGACCTTTTTAATCCTTTGCAGCACAGAAACTCAGCTGTAATGAGTAGAAATCTAGAGGAGGGCAACCATTCACGTCCCATCACTGCAACATGCACCGTCATTCAATAATGGCACAAATAACTGGACACACGCTTAAGTTTTAAAACTTTAATACATTTTAACAAAATCCTAAATCCTACAGTCAGAAATAGATGTTAGGTTAAATATTAATACTACTACTGTCGCTGCTGCAATTGTTTTTTTAAATATTATTTTTACTACCGTTGCAGCTCTTCCTAAATCAATGTTAAGTCTGAAAGTAGTTTTAAAAAAGGTTGAAGGATACATAAAAACTAATATTTACTATATTTACTACCACTACATTATTGTTACTATAAAAAATATTTTTCTTTTTTTATAATCCAATCAAATTTGATTTTAAAAAGTAAATGAATGGTCAATAACACATGATAATATTCATGAGGTCATGAATTCCTAAATGCACCAATAGGATTGCAGGTTCCTCCCCCCTTCTCCAGTGTGAAATAACTAACACATTTCACAGTAGCTTCCACAAAGCTGATCACCCATGTATACTGAGGGACGGCTTTCTGGCAGGAGGTGAAGTAATGCAAAGAAGCCACATGGTGGCGCTGTTCTCTAGATTATTGATGCCATATGTGCTCTCTGAAGTGGAACAGTGTCCACTCCCATGCTACACTCTCCCAGCTCCACCACTCTGTTTTCATTTGCTCAAAGGAAACATACCTTCATGTACTGAGATGTTCCTTTTGTTTTGCAACTTTTGTGACGGCTACATGTTTGGTCTGGTTTTGGACATGAAGCTGGTAAACTCGTTGTTTCCTGTCTGATCATGCCAAATCAAAAGCACACTGGATTTGAGCAGAGTCTTCCAAAGAAGAAA
This sequence comes from Oplegnathus fasciatus, assembly GCA_003416845.1. Taxonomy (NCBI): domain Eukaryota; kingdom Metazoa; phylum Chordata; class Actinopteri; order Centrarchiformes; family Oplegnathidae; genus Oplegnathus; species Oplegnathus fasciatus. The sequence goes on from NTHP01000482.1 coordinate 268,133, forward strand.
TTTCTCCAGGTCTCCTGATCCACACTCCATCCTTCACTCCTCCACATGTAATGTGGAACTGGGCCAGAGGAACATGTCATTCACTAACTTTAGTCCGTCCCAAATTGATCATCTGGTTGATAGTGCTGCAGGCTCACTGCGAATGACACTCGACTCTATTGCCCCCCTTAAAAAGAAGATAATAAAACAAAAGAGGTTAGCTCCATGGTATAACCACCAAACC
>NTHP01000482.1:286454-298250 GCA_003416845.1 Oplegnathus fasciatus
TGTGTGTGTGTGGGGTCATCCCCAGCCCTTTTGATTGGTAGACAGGAACAACTGTGGGCTCAGAGGCAGAGTGTTAATGTTCCCTGTGTCAATAGAAAAAAAACACAAAGGGAAGAAAGGAAAGAAGAGGAGTTACTATGGAGGAAGGAATGAGCCTTCACTTGTCTCTGTGTTTCTGTCAGTCTGTCTTTGAAAACTCTCTCGGCCCTCTCAACAGTTTGCTCTTTACCAGCACAACTGTATACTGTAACTCCTTGATTTTCCAGCAGCTGTCAATCAGTCTGTAAAGACGATGCAAATACTGCCAGCTAAGTTTCTGAAGTAAAGCATTTACATTAGCTGAGTTGAAGCCAATGAACTAGTTCCTGAATATATGTATAAAACATTGATAAACTAGTCCTTAAGGAACAAATTAGTGGAAATTTTTATTTTTAAGACACCAGGAGGTTTTGTAACGTTTTACAGGAGAGTCTTTGCCAAAGTCCGGTGCTGCTCTGATCTATTGTGCAAAGAGATTTAACCAAATTTGACAGTTTTGACCTCTACAAGGGACATTATATATTTGGTCCTTTTTGTCTGCCAGTCAGTAGAATACCGTAAGACCTGCTTTTAAATTAGATGGCACGTTAGGCCATGGGCCAAGGAATAAAGGACTACTTTTTGTCGCAGCTTTGTAGGTAGTGCCACTAAGGACTATTTTATAGCCATTTGTAAAATAGGTTGTGTTTTTCCTCATAACTACCAAACTGTGAGGCATAGAAGCACACCTTTCACTATTTGTCCATCCAGATTTGGCACATTTGTCCCAATTAATCGTTAATATCTTTAATTCTTTAACACATTGTGCGAGTGCAGCCAAATTTAGAAGACAGACACGGAGTGATCTTACAAAATGTCATAGCATTTCAACCACAAGTGGCACTATGGCAATAAGGTAACTTAAAACGGCCTTAAGTCTGACCCACATACAATTTTGCCCACTTCATCCTTGTATAAAGCCATCATTTCCATTTCCCATTACTGTGTCATCACTATGGACATAGATTGAGGTTAAAAATTGCAAATCGTTTTCTATTCTTAACAAACTTAGTGGATGTGTAGCCTTTGCAGAAGTATATATCCTTGGTCATTACTCAATTTCTTAATTGAATTCATTGAAGTTTTACACCACTGGGTCACCAGTTTGCCCAACAGTGGTGAGATTTTACTGAAATCTTCCGTTAGCTTTTCTTAGGATTTTGATGTGACGGATGATGCAATGACTGTCAACTGGTGTTTTTTTTCTTACATCCCAATACGAAGTACTACAAGTGGTTTTTGGGCAGAGAGCCTGGATGGATCAGAAAACACTGCCGACATATTTGATGTGATATTTAGCTGTCTAAATAAACATGACTTGACATAACCAATAGGAACTAGTATAGAGCTTCTTAGGAGGAGAGGGTTTGATTTGGATTTTAAAGCTGTGGAAGTGGTGAGAAAGTTGTTGAGCACAGCGGCTCAGTTAAAGTCAGATCAGCTGTTAGCTGCCACCCTTTTATTGATCTCGGATTAGAAATGTGAGCCCAGTGTGTTAGTGGGCCATGGATTTAGGCCTTGTGTGTATGTGTATGTGTGTGTGTGTGTGTGTGTGTGTGTGTGTGTGTGTGTGTGTCTAAATGGGTCAGTGTAGCAGGCTGTATTGATCCCTTGTCACTTTTAAGTGTTATTCTCCTGCAGTAACATCACCAGCAAGATACACCGTATCTATAGATCACTAGTACACACACACACACACACACACAGAAAGAGAGCGCATTTTGATTAGACTTTGATATTCACCTTATTCACAGAGTCTTAGTATTTAATTTACATACACTGTGCTTGCACAAAAAATAAAATCTACACCGCGGTTATATATAGCACAGGTGCAGGTGGTATTAGCCAGAGAGAAGAGTGTAAGTCTATCTGTCTCATCTATAATGAACAGCCAGCTAGTTTGCACTGGCCTTAGCCGTGGCATTAAAGCCATAATCTGTTTTCTAAATGGAAGCACACCACAGAGCTCTAATTCAGCTAACATGTTAATAGAGCTTTTCTCTCTTTCCTCGCCATTGAGGAAGTGCTGGTAAAAAGCAATCCTGAACACTTGTACTCACGTTATTTTTGACTTTTATAAGGTAAAATTCATGCAAAGGTAAAATTCATGAATCCCTTTGCAGTCCTGTCTGTAAGACTTTCTGGAGTGCAAGAACTTTAAGTAAGTGTTGCATGCTCGGTGTTAATAGTTAAAAGGCAGAACTTAATAATAATAATGATGGACTGCGGCACAGTTATATTACTTACAAGCCATTGCCAGAGTAGCTAGAGCTAGACACGCAAGGAGCTTGGCTAGCTGGTCCTGCTGTGACTGCTGCATCTCTGTTTGACCAGTAGAAAAGCGCTCGCATTTGGTTCTTCAAAATAAAACGATGATTACAGGAATGACAGTAATGGAAATTATTGGCGGTATTGTTGCCATAAGAATGTTTCACCACGGTATATAGTAAAACTTCTATACTGACACATCTCAGCTTCCCATATTATGTGATACATAGGCTGAACCATGGTTTGTTACATGATCTGCCCTCCAGTAAAGGTATATATACGTCATTGCATGAGCTTAAAGTTTGTTTTAAAGATGTAGTGATTTTATTTTGATTTGAGGAGTTTGCAAGAGTTTGGTATCAGTGACCAATAACACTGACTTCTGATTCAAAAGTTTATTAAAAGCTAAGTTTAGAAAGGCTATCACTGTGCTTCCCAGTGATTTTACATTGTGGTTACTACAGCTACTGTCATACATCAGACATGGGGTGAAAGCCGCATTGGTGATGGAACTGAGGGTGACATCATGTTGTAACAGTCACAGATGATCCTCTGGGAAGACGCATTATCCATCTCTTCCATAGTGTCTCTACCACTATTAAGTGCAAACAAATTTCTGGCGCATCCAGCGACCTTGTGGCCATTTTCTGAGTGGTATGTCATTCCCAGGAGACCCATCTTTGTAACAGCACCTACAGCATCTGTGCTCCATACTGCCCTCATGCTATGTAGCCTCTGCTAACAAAGCTGTCAAAGCCACACAACCACTCTGCCTGGGCTAACTTTAAATCCCAGAGTATAATTTTGTGCAGGGTGGCTTGTTCTTTGAGAGTATATTTGGTGTTTAGTTGAAGGACCTGTGTGTGTAGAATTTAGTGGCATCTAGTGGTGAGGTTGCAGATTGCAACCAACTGAATGCCCCTCCCCTCACCCCTCCTTTTTCCAAGCGGGTAGGAGAACCTACAGTGGCTGCCACTTAAACGTAAAAACGCAAAAGGCCCTTTCTAGATCCAGTTTGTGGTTTGTCCGTTCTGGGCTACTGTAGAAACATGGCGGTGCAACATGGTGGGCTCTGTGGAAGCTATGTAGATATGAAGAGCTCATTCTAATTTAACGAAAACACAACGATTCTCAGTTTCAGGTGATTAATGAAAACATAATTAATGAATATTATATTCCATTTCTGCCCATAGATCCCCCTAAATCCTACACACTGGTACTTAAATGGTTGTTTTTGACCTCATCTACAATATGTCTCGATGAAACAAACAGTCTTCTTGGTAAACATTCCAGACTGACGGTTGCTTCTGCTGAATTCCTGCTGTGCCTTAAAGACATCTGGTAGCCAGCTCACATGTTTTATTCACACTGTACAGAGTGTGTGTGTGTGTGTGTGTGTGAGACAGAGGCTGGTGGGGTCTCACATTACCTCCTGGTGTATAGGCCAGTGTAACAGTATCTGCAGGTATTGCACTACCTCTACACTCACTACCTCAAAGCTGTCCGTGCAGCTCAGTCATAACTGTGTGTAAGCTGATGTGAGCCAGCGCGTTTATTTGCCTGGTTAGCAGATGACACTCATTAGAGCAGAGCCTTATATCTCATTAGGTTGTGCCAGTGATCAACTATGTACACTAGCACATTTAAGAAATGTGAATGGGTTTTTCCACCCCATATTTACTATGGAAACAGCAGCACCTCACTCCTGCATGTTTGCCTGTTGTGAGAAGGTATGTGTAAAACTGTGCAGGTGTGTGTGTACAGTGTGTTTTTGAGTGTATTATTCCAGCCAGCCCTTCCCTGCTGATAGTCACTTCCCTCATCCCAAAACACCCAGCTCTAACACACACACACACACACACACACACACTCCCATTTCCCTTCTCCTCAGCCAGGGGTCATCAGCATGTCTCCTCCCATGTGTCCTTTCTCTAAACCTAATGTCTTCCTATGTGACCGTATTCCCCTGTCATGTTTCCTCATTTCAAAACAACTTGCTTTGCCAGACAAATGACATGTTTTGATAAAGACGCTGCGCCTTTGCCTCTCTTGGATTTGATTCATTAGAGGTAATCAGAAAATGGCGTGTTTTTATTTTTTCACTAATTTTCTCAGCCTGTCTGGACCACCAGGTGTGTGAGTCAGGAGAGGATATTCTGGAATGGAAAGCATTCCCTCCTAGTGGGCTGTTTCTTTCCTGACTCAGACACACACATACACACTCTCTGTCGACAGCAGGGTGTTTCCTGTTGGCTGCTCGCCTACACACACATGCATGTAGGCACACAAGTCTGGGTCAGTTGGTGGCTGGACTTTGATTCTTTTCTGCTGAATGTGTTTTGTAGAAATGGGCAGATACTGTCAGCTCTGCTTCCACACTCTTTGTATGTCACTATACACCGCAGTAAACAAGCTGATGTTAGAGGAACAAATACATTTCTTACATTTTTGTCTTCTTCTGTGCTCATTATTATGCTGGTGATGATTTTACACTGTACTTTCCAAGAAGTCACTCGTCAGGCAAACAGTGGGTAAAGTCCTGTGAGTTTCTGTAGGTGGCATTAGTCTTTATTTTATAGCCTACCGAAACCAAAATGTGTCCTGTGTGCTACAGGATGCGAGGAATGATCTACCTGCTATCATGCTGACACTCAAAACTATTTTAGAAGCTGCTGTTCCAAAGTTTTTGGTCCTGATTTCATGCCATATTTACCTTTTTAAGAAACATTTTTAAGTGACTATTTAGAGCCCATCAGATGCATTGGCTATAGATATAGGCTATTATTGGCTGATTTTAGCCTATCACAGATATTTAGGCATATAAATTGGCCAAAAAGCTACATGACAATTGCAATACAGAAATGCCAAAGATATGTTAGAGGTCATTTAGAAACAGTGACTCTATCACATAGTTTGTCCACCAGAGAGCACTGACAAGTTTATTTATCAGTTGTAAAATGTCCCGCTCAGTACATATCTTGACCACAATTCTTTAATAACCAAATTTAAGGGATCCTTATGTTGATGTTAAAAAACAAATATTAAATACATTCACAAATGTGGATATCAGCCTCCAAAATCCAGCATCTTTCAGTATCTTTCAGGCTCTAATACTATTTTTTGCTGCTGCGTGATAGGAGTTTGATAGGAATGTATTGATATTTCAATTGTGACAGCGACCCACCTTAATGCTTTCGTTGCCCACAGTTGGCTACTGATGGACAGTTTCCAGTGCTCCTGCAGAGTTTGTGCAAAAGGCAGTGTTATTACTGTGACCATAAAATAAAAAATGTATTTGCTCTTTATCTCTCTGTCCCCCCAACCCCCTCTTCTCCGCTACAGGAGACCTTACAGCAGTTAATAGTGATGCCCCTTCCTAACATCCTCTGCATCGCCAAGGATCCAATATCAGGTAACCCACACTCCCAAACATCATACACCCTATGACCAGTCAAGCTCTACATATTTCCACTATACCTCCTTGTCTGTGCTTTAATAGAAATGTATTATACACACATCTGTCTTCTTATGGAGCATTGCAAAAAAAACTCATTCATGACCCTGCTGTATATTGGGATGGTCCTCCTTAACCTCATGTTTGGGTGTCCATCCTGTTTATGTAATGACTTAATCTTGTTCACAGTTTCCAAGGCCTGCATTGAATTGCATAAAGAAATGTATGTTTCTTCTTCTACTTGGATTCTGCTGCCATAACTTCATTTTAATCATTGGTGTTTTGGAGAGCTTGAATTATTGCTGCAAGAACTGGGGATAGTTCCTTTTTGCTGCTTACGATGCATATTAGGCACAGGATTAGGTGATTAGATGCCTCATTGATTTACAGCTTGATAGTTTTGAACTTTAATATGTAGTGAAGTTACATGATGGCCAAGAAAATTCACAATGATATGTTTTTATTGATCTCATTGCGTGGACTTTATATAGTCTCACATGCACTCCTCTGTTGTGCAGACATTTTGTGCAGTGTGGGTTAATCTCAGTGAGGGGTTCCTGTGTAGATAAAGGTGAAAACAGAAATGTGTGATAGGCTGTCGGCAGTGACAGAAACAATATAATCTGAGTGGGCGATCTGCTCTGAATCTGAAACTTTATTGTGTTGACTCTTACTATCCTAGCAGGTCAAAGATGTCCTGATAGGCTTGTTGTAAGCATGAAGCATGAAGGGGTGGCAGAGGACTATACTCTCATCCTCCTGAATGTCAGGTATCTTGGTGTGGTATTTTGGTGAACCCAAGTTCGAATGACGTCCTTCTTACCACAACAAGAAACCAAACTATGGGAAGAAAACCTTCAAAACTTCTCCAGTGTCTGTGCAGGCAATGAATACCAGTGAATAATGTATAATGATACGAAGTCCACTTTAAGAGAACCATTGTGGCATGTAGTAGTGCACAGATTAAAAGTGTCAATATTAGCTGTGCCTTTGCAGAGTTCAAAACTGGTGTTGCTGTTTAAATTGTGCTTAAATTGAATAACAGTGAAGAGTCTGTAGTCAGCAGTGAAAGGTTAGCATGTAGCACAGTGTAGCCTAGTGTAACACTGCCCGAGGGGTGAAACAGCCTCAGTCCCTATCAACCTTTAGATCATCTCTTCAAACATTGTTACTTTTATTACCTTTTCTCTTGTACTGACTTTTTATTTCCACTTTTGTTCAGCTGTATCATGATTGCTTGTATCCGAAGCACTTTGTAACCTCCACTCTGAAATGTGTTGAATGTTCGTATGTGTCCTGATAGAGACAGTGTGTCTCTGTGTTTTGTTTTCTCCAGCTAAGAGCATGGAGGAGCTGAAAAGTCTTTTGTTGCTGATACTAGGCTGTGCTGTCCAGGTAACACACGTGATCACACACACACACACACATGCACACGCCCAAGCGCCGCAGCTCACTGTACCACCCAGTCTCTCCCAGGAAGTGTATTTGTGACTATTTAGTTTTGCATGTCTGAGCACAGCCGTTCAGTGTGCCTGCTGATAAGGTGCAGGGTGGGACTGGACGTGGGTGGGACTGCAGGATCAAAATGCACATGGAGTCACATCAGTAGTTTATATACAGTTATAACCATTAGAATTATGGTACTATGTAATGAAATGTTGGGTATTGATTGGTTGGCACAGTTTGACAGTTTATGAGTCTGGCTTGAGGGCACTAACAGGTCTTTAAATATTTGTACAAGTTAATTAAGTTAAGTGTGGGAGTGTAAACGAGCACATTTTGAAATCCATTCTTAGGAACCCTGAATTTAATTTAAGAATTAGCCAAATATGGTGAGTTAAGAGTTAATTGGGTCACCTGTAATTAAAGAGGAGGGGCTAGCCATGTGTGAGGTCGGGCGCAGGTGGTTTCTCTGTCTGTTTGTTTGTTCAGCTCTTTGTTGTCTCTTGTTCCCACCTCTCCCTCTGAACCCACCAAGCTGTTTTTTTCATCGGGCCTTTTTCGTACCTCCTTTTGCCCGTGGCTGTTCTGTTTCTCCCTTCCTCACTCCCTCCTTCCTAGTTTCCCGCCCTTTCCTAACTCTTCTCTCCTTTTGTCTCCCTCCCTACCTGTACTGGTTCTACTGGTTCCAGGAAAGAGGAAGGCCATGATGGAGCAATGAATGGAAAGAGAAAGGAAGGGAGGGGTGGATAAGGCCACATGAAAATGTTGTTGATATTGTACAAAATAACTCTTTCTCCACCCCAGCAGCGCTCAGATAAACATTTGCCAAACAGTCTCACTTCCTTCATCAAACTACATTTCCCTTAGTCCTGTTCTGCATGACACCAATGTAATAGATTAACATGAACTACCACAATTTTATTCACATGTGTTTCCTATTTTAATTTCCTCTTTTGTTTGTTTGTGTCTGTGTGTGTGTGTATGTGTACGTGTTTGTATATGTGTGTGTCAGTGCGAGCGTAAGGAGGAGATGATAGAGAAGATCAAGCTGCTGGACATTGAGACCCAGGCTGCCATCGTCTCTCACATCCAGGAGGTCAGTTGAGCACAGTACCAGAAAAACTGTAGATCACAAGTCCAAATATTTTTCTGGTGTTTTCCCATCTTCAGTGAAATCATCACTGAACATGATGAACTATCTAAATTATAAAGGCTAGCAGAAAATTGACAAAAGGTCCACTTAACAACTTTTAGCCACATCTCACAGTTCCATCAGTGGATGGAGTTTGCTCTCTTGTCATGAAAATGCTTCAGTTGTCATCATGTGACCTAAATATGTGCGGAATTTCAAACCAGTCACCTGATAACATGTGGTTGTATACGAGGGGAGACCTCTGCCTCTGCTCAGAGATGGTCTCCGGCGTCAGATGTGAATGTCCTCCTTGAACTTTGGCCGTTCACTTTGTGTGTGCACAAAGCCTGAAATATGGGTATGCATTCTTTTCATCAGAATGATGAAGCAGTGTGTATATGCATGGTTCTGTTTCATAAATCTCAATCATTGTGGAATAAGGCACACATGCGCACACCTTATTTTATATATGTTGATGGTTTGTGGTAAGCGTTAACTCCTTGTGAGGCTTGGAATGCTCCTGTTGATCTGTCTTGGTCTCAAGTCAGGGCAGGATTCTCATCATCATTCTTTGTACCCAGTGGCGCTGCATCTCCCTCTCTCTATCCTCCGTCTCACTGAAAAAATGTTTAGACCCGAAACGATTAGTCGGTTAAGTGATTAGTTGATCGACCGAAAATTAATGCAACTATTTTGATAATCAGTTAATCGTTCAAGTCATTTTTTAAGCCAAATTGCACTGGTTCCTGGTTTCCTTAGTCTTCTATGATAAGTAACTAAATATATCTGGGTTTTTGACTGTTGATTGGACAAAACAAGCAATTAGGGGTTGACCAATTACCGGCTCTGATATCCAACATTTTTGCAATTATCAAAATTTTTTTTCTTTTTTATCCAATTGCAGATAAAATATATTAATTAAAAATGTGCTACTTCGGCCCTGATGCAGCCGCCTCTCTCTGTCTGTAGTCACTGTGTAGTCTCGCTCAGTATCCCACCCGCAGCACTATCTAAGTGGTTACACATCACGAGTAATAGCTTATCAACACTGAAGGTTGCTGTGCCACAGATGGACAAGGAGGAACACCTGTACAGACTGGAGCTGCTCTGGTGGGTGAGCAGAACTGTGTTCTGAAGGTAACACAGCAGATATTACTTAATAAACCTCACTATCCTTTACGCTGAAGTTGCAAAAACGCCACAATCGTATGATCTATTTATATGATGACAAGCATGCCCAGTTTCCCAGTTACACCACTGAAAATGCCCAAAGTCATCACCTACAGGATTTCATTCAATGGAGGTGGAAGCGATGGCTTTTAAATCAGTCACTCTTCGCCAGTCCCCAAATAATGCACTTTGTTCCAGGGATATACAGTTAACTATAACAGTATTTTTTACATGTTATAGGTAGCAAGCGAACTAATGTACAAAGTAATGTAACGTCAACTTTGCTTTCGCCTCCATTGTGAATGAAACTCTGTTGCCTTTGTTGTCCTTTACTGAACGGGTTCGCTAGCGAGCTACATGGATGTGGGTGTTATTCGATGCCAAGAAACGTCGAGTCCTGTAGAGCTAACTTGAATGAAACAGTTAACATTCATTTGTTGATCCATAATTTAGCCAGCTGACTGGCAAAAAAGTTGATAGACTATAATGTTGTTTATTGCACGTCACTTACCAAGGCTGGTCATACTCTCTAGTCTCAACAACTACCAGCTAATAGTACTGAAGTATGTCCTGGAGCTATCTCTGACTCTCTTCCTGTAGAGACGTGCAGGATATTGTTGTTTGAGACTTTAGACATAATGGAACTGCATCTATGACAGACCACAGCCTTACAATCATGAGCCTGTTAGTGTCCAAGAGACCAGGAACAGACCAGGATCAGAAGAAAAACCGGCCAGAGGAGAGAAATTGAGTTGTGTGAGGAGAATCAGTAGAGAACTAGACAGGTGTCCCAGCCAGTGACCGGCTAACAATAGCTAATGATGCTAACGCTGTGTTCATATCACAATATTGTAAAGTTTGCTATCACTTATCAGGGTACAACAGAACGAGTATTGGCTGTCTAATACTGGCAGGAGTATTAATACTCACCCACAACACAGACTAATGCGCAAGTTTCAGCTTGTATCAGTCGTATCTGCCATCGCCTAATATAATCCCACACTACGTTTTACGGTTCCTTACCGCAGGGGTGACAGAGAGAGAGAGAGGCAGAAGGGGGGCAGACTGAGAGAGGGGCGAGAGAGAAGTAATCTATTACTCTGTTGAGTTCTTTCAATTACCAGATTTTCTATAAAATTATAATAAAACCACAGTGGACCAAGGTACTGATGACGGTGGACCTGATGAAGCAGCTGTGTGTACTGAAGGACCCGCACCAGCTGTCAGCCTCACACAGTCCTGAACTCCATCATATCACTGGGAACAAAATCCTCCGGTCTAAAATGAGCGCTGCATACGGCCGCGTTTTTCGTTGCAGATGCAGCAGCAAAGTCCCGTCTCTTCACCTGCACAATGCGTACCATACACGAGAGCTAGCCCCGCTGCTTTTCCTGAAAACTGTGGACTGGACGTCCTGACAGGCTGGAGTTTGTACAATCTGCACAAACACAGTAATTCACCATGATGAAAAATGGTGAAATGCAACGTAAAACTACTGAAAAAAGACAGACTCACTACATTAGAACCACTCAGACTCACTATGTGTTGGTTGATGTTATTGATGTGTTGATACTGGAGCAGTGTCATTTAGTAAAAGTGTCATCTAGATGTCAGGTGGGGTAGGAGCCATTGTTACCTTAGCTAATTGTTTCCGTAAGTCTGGTCACTACAACTCCCTAGAAATGCCTCACACCATGTGCATTGTTTTATCTCCATCAGCATGACAACATCAGCTGACATCAAAGAACAGCTTGGTCAGCGGTAATATTGGTCGTTCCTATTTTCACACAGCTTGCTTATTTACTTGATCCCAGTCATATCAGGTCAGCCCTTTACTTCTAGCTAGGCTATTATCTGCTGGGTTACTTGGATGATGAGGTCAGGCTAATGATGTTACCATGCTAGTTAACCTCTTCAGCCCCACACACACTTTCATTAGTCACTGTCGTCACTCGCTGTGTGGAGATGTGTTGTTCAAACTTACAGAAGTTCATTGTGTTAAGATCGCGAAGTTTCTAAATCGGTCAAACTAGTCAAGCCAAATTACAGCTGTAACGAGTGAGTTTTTTTACTACTTGAACAAAACATTCAAGATAAGTGTTGGGACCATACAAATTCAAGTGGTTAAATATACAGTTGTCCTGCTTTATGCAAGGAGGAAGCCATTATACTTCTATATACAGCCTAAACTATGCTGTATTTTGCAATCTTAAATTTTATGTGTGTGTGTGTGTGTGTGTGTGTGTGTGTT
>NTHP01000482.1:298766-328086 GCA_003416845.1 Oplegnathus fasciatus
CATATCAGGTCAGCCCTTTACTTCTAGCTAGGCTATTATCTGCTGGGTTACTTGGATGATGAGGTCAGGCTAATGATGTTACCATGCTAGTTAACCTCTTCAGCCCCACACACACTTTCATTAGTCACTGTCGTCACTCGCTGTGTGGAGATGTGTTGTTCAAACTTACAGAAGTTCATTGTGTTAAGATCGCGAAGTTTCTAAATCGGTCAAACTAGTCAAGCCAAATTACAGCTGTAACGAGTGAGTTTTTTTACTACTTGAACAAAACATTCAAGATAAGTGTTGGGACCATACAAATTCAAGTGGTTAAATATACAGTTGTCCTGCTTTATGCAAGGAGGAAGCCATTATACTTCTATATACAGCCTAAACTATGCTGTATTTTGCAATCTTAAATTTTATGTGTGTGTGTGTGTGTGTGTGTGTGTGTGTTGCAGGTGACCCATAATCAGCTGAATGTTCTTGACCTGTCCTGGCTGGAGGAAGGATCAGAGCTTACACACGAAGAGCTGGAACCTCTGTCCCGCAACATGGCTGCATCACTACGCCAACTGATTGACCAGAGAGACAAAGCCAGCGAGGTACTGAGACTCACACACAATAACCACTGCCAGACTGATATTGGTATTTTCTGAATTATAAGAATATTTTATACACTTAATACTTTACAAAATCTCTATTAAAAATCAACGACCAGTCAATACTGTAGTCAAATAAAGGCGGGACTCTAATGGTGGCTGGGGGCATGGTCGACACAAACAAATAAAGGCCAGTCCACATACAGGCCGGGGGAAAAACAAGGGTGGATAAACTCCCGGTGCCTGTTATATACTGTGCATGCCAACTAAGAGTAATGAACATTTCCATCGCTTTAATTGAATAAATTCAGCAATATAACCATGTTATTTTCAACGTTTTGTTGTTCTGGATTACTCATCTTAAAAGTGATATTGATAACATTCAGCCCAGTCCCCCCCTTCCATTGCATTCACATCACAACACCACTGTTGCTCGAAGCACATGCCAGTGGTCGAGTGGAGTGAGAGTCAGACAGACTAAGTCATGTCAAGTGATGAATCTTTCACGGTAGAGTAATAAATGAATGATTGTTGAACCAGTTGATTCTGCACCATTCTAAAAGCTGTGGATGTATTTTTTTTTTAATTATTAGTCTACATAAAAATGTTATCAATAGCACTTTTAAGTATTATTGTTTCCTGGTGGTCACTGCTTGATGTATGCGTGTTGATGTCCCCCCAAAACTGTATTTTGTAGTAACGTACAAGTGTCATAAGATGGCCGTAGCTACACTTGAAGTACTGTATGGGGAAATGTGAAAGTCACTGAATTTTCCGTAACACGTTCCTGCAAATATTTCACAATAAAAGCCTTGTTAAGAAATGAAGGGATTCTGTCCATCGAAATGCTAGAGGGCTTTGAGTTGAAATGGATACAGGAAGTGTTAAGCTTGAATTAACATAACTTCAGTAACAAGACTTAAACAGGGCAAACGGGTGCAGATCATTATTTCAATGGGAAAACAAGAATTAAGCGTGGATTTAGCAAAAACACTTCTGCCTTCCAGGTGATCGTGGATCTGACCCAGGAGAAGGACTACCTGTCCAGTCAGCAGCCCCAGGAAGGGTGCAGGAACCTGGGCATGAACAGCCCAGAGCGTGGACAGAGTTCTGGAGGTGTAGGAGTGAATAACGGTGGATTGGCTGTGTCTGGGTTGACCAAAGAGGAGAAGCAGCATCTGTCTGTGGAGCTCGCTGATACCAAGGCCAAGCTCCGCAGATACAGACAAGAACTGTGAGCCTTTTACATATTAGTCAAACATAGTCACAGTCATACATTTTACTATGATTATACCCTGTGTGATTATATGTGACAAATAAACTTGAACAAAAAAGAAAGTCAAAACCTGGATGTTGGTCCATGTTATAAATAATTTCCAGCTGCTCTAATATTTTTAAGCTCACAGTGGGTCATATGACTGCTTGTAATATGAAAGGTGTCATAGTGACGACCCACAGAAACAAATCTTCCCATGTGGCTAAAGCAGCAGCTCATTGCATACTGTTGCACGTCAGAGTCCAAAAAGTTTCTGCGGGTATAGCTGGTTTAAGGCTGGACTGTGGCGATACAAGCAGCAGCTGGAAGTCATTATACATCCAGCATAGCTTATTAAGCTGTCTAGTTCTGATAGATCTACAATGTAATCACATAGGGCATCCATCCATTTGGAGAAAAACTAAACACTCCTCCTTTAAACACAGAAACTGGAAGTCACTCTGCAGAATATACTGCCTAGATTCTTTTATCTAGATATATTAAAGACTTATAGTGAGACAAGTCTACTGTATGTTTCTCCACTCTCAGTACTGTTAGTTATCAAACTATAAACCTATCCAGGCATTACCAGGGTGTGGGGCTGATTATACAACATAATGATGGGTGGTAAAATGTTTAATTGAAGCTGAACTGTGAATTTGTGTGTGTGTGTTTGCAGGGAGGAGAAGACAGAGCAGCTGATGGATTCAAAACATGAAGTGGAGCGTCTGGATCAGGAGTTACAAAGACTGAAACAAGAGGTCAGGGTTTAGAACCAGCAGTGTCAGAAAAGTGTTAGAAAATGATGGAAAAAAGAAAAGAAAAGCAGACTGGTATTGATTAATGGCAGTTTTCTACTGTTAATTGTATTAGGGATGGTCCGATCAAGTTATGTGAGTTTTTTAATACTGACTATCTTTCGAATCGGAGTCTGATTAGATGTTTCATTTGCCTAAATCAGACCTATATAGAAGTTTTCCTGGTTTGGACCAGGTTTGAACAGGCTCTCTTCATCCCCGGCATAAACAAAGTACGGAAGTTCAAATGTAGTTTTCATGTAACCGCAGAATTTAAAGGTTGTTTTGCCACTGTGATCAGCTGGCTTCTGTTTTATTTATTTATCTGTGCTGCTTTGACAGGTGACAGGCGTTAAGCACAATCAGGACAACAATACACAAAACATCAGAAATGGACTGCAGTTTATCCAGCTGATACTGATCCATTTAAAAATTACTTAATCACAACTGGTACAATCCTGTTGATTGGCTTGAGACATTGACTTTTTGCTACTGAAGAAATTATAGTCATAATAGTTTCATTGGGTAGTAGAGGTAATGAAAAGAAGCACATACTACAAGTGTTAACTTACATGTGTCATCTAAACTAAAAAGCTGAAATTGTTTATATTCATTTTCAATTCAATTCAACTTTATTGTCATATTATTTCTTTTGAAAATCCACCCTATAATACTGTAGAGATCTAAAACCTGCGTCTACAGTTTTCATTTTGGTTCCATCACTGCCCGTACATGGCATTCAAGCTTACAGTCATTAGTGACTGTGATGCTCTGTACAGATGCTAGGTAGAAGGTAGATATCAATGTATTACCTGACCTGTCTTTATGCCCCACTCCTCTCCTCTCCTCTCCTCTCCTCTCCCATCCCATCCCATCCAATCCTTTTTTCTCCCTGCCTTGTGTACGTACGAGAATGTGTGTACTTTTCTGTCATGTTCTGTATTATGTTCTAAATTTAAAGTATAAAAAATTATTTAAATCAAATTAAGTTAATAGAAAATGATATTAATGCGTGTGTGTGTGTGTGTGTGTGTGTGTGTGTGTGTGTGTGTGTGTGTGTGTGTGTGTGTGTGTGTGTCAGAACCAGTTGCTGTCTTGTGAGGCTCGTTCGGTCAGAGTGTACCGGGACGAGGTAGACTCACTGAGGGAAAGAGCAGCCCGGGTAGACCGACTGGAGACTGAACTGACCAGATGTAAAGAGAAACTCAATGATGTTCACTTCTACAAGACCAGAGTGGAGGTACAAACACTGCGTCACACTACATATCAATATACACTAAACCATCATATTACTGCTACACAATGAGGGGCTATACCCTACATTGGGGACGATCTGTGCAGGTTTGTTAGATGTATTTCTTATGTTCTACTACATGCTGTACTTCTCTTACTTTTGATTGGTATATTTTGACATATGTTCCACTCTTGAGTGTTGTGTTTAATAGTGATAATTTGCTGATTAGCTGATATACCTGATTGACTTATATACATTTTATACAGGATCATAATCTCTAATTTGCATGGATATGCTCAGTGTAATTAAAATGCATAAACCTTTCAGCTGACAAGAGAGACATAAACAGACTGTGAAGCCAAACTGACTCAGCAGCTGGCAATGACAGTTTGGTCTGTGTGTGTGTGTGGTCATTCAGGAGCTTCGCGACGACAACCTGACTCTGATGGAGACTAAGGTGCTGTTGGAGGAGCAGCTGTCAGCCTCCAGGGGGCGCTGTGATAAACTGCACACATTGGAGAAAGACAACCTGTTACTCCGAGCTAAACTACATGACCTGGAAATGGTACTACACTATACCTCTATCTGTTACCATGTACTGATATATACTATATACTAATATAATGTTCTTGCCATCATCAACAATTTATATGTCAAAATGTCATGTTAGAATTTTATAAGCCTTTTGACTGAAAATTCTGAAGGAGAATTTTTTGGCATAAACATATTTATAAGTTGTATAAAATCTATGGTTGTCTTAATCTGTAAATATCAGAATAAAGCAATCATATGAATTATGAGTCAGGGCCAAAAGTTTGGTTTTTTTTATTTTTATTTTTTTTACCTATGTCTGACATGACATTGCTAATCTTGTGTGCATGTGTGTGTGCACGTGTCTTGTGTGTCTTGTGCAGGAGAGGGACAATGAACGTCGGAGGTTGGAGGAGCTGGTGGAGGAGAACATGCTGCTGGAGATCGGACAGAAACAGAGTATGAACGAGTCAGCTCATCTAGGCTGGGAGCTGGAACAGCTGACCAAGAACCATGACAACTCTAACACAGAGAGTAAGACACACTCTATTCTGCTCTTTTCTATTCTATTCTGTTCAATTTGTGTGTGTCCAGAAATGTTATTCTCTATTTTGTCCGAACCAAAGTATTTTTGTCCGCTGCAGCTCGTAAGTCGTTGGTCCATGAGCTGAACGAGTGTGTTTCCAGTCGGGTGTTGAAGCTGGAGAAGGAGAACCGGGAGCTTCAGGCCTCTATAGAGAGACTGAAAGAGGAGAACCACCTCCTGCAGGAGCAGCAGCTCCACACCCAGGAACTGGACAGGGAGAACCAAAGCCTCAGCAAGAAGGTAGGAGGCCTGAATGAGTTAAAACTTCTTGTACAGTGTGGCTTAACAGAGGCTGGGTCTATAAAATGAATGTTACGGAGAACAAATTAAAACTTTTCTATTACTTATTTGCATGTCACTAATATCTACAGTACACTTATCTTGTTTGTTTGTTTGTTTGTTTGTTAGTTGGAGCGTCTCCAGGGTTTATTGGACCAGGAGAGACTGACCAATCAGGACATGGAGTCTCTGGGAGAGGAAATATTGAAGGAAAAACAGAGTCTGGAGAGAGAAATGCACACTCTGAGGGCAGAGAAAGACAGACAGGTAGTTAACACACACACACACACACACACACACACATTCAGGTAAGATGTTGTTAATGTTCGTTATAAGACACCAAAATGCATCCTTTGTTGACACCCTGTACGACTCGCCCTGTCCAAACAGATCTCAGAGTTGGAGAGCGAGAAGCAGCACCTCTCTGATGCGGTGGCGTCCCTTCAGGAGCGTGCTCAGTCTAACAGCGAGGCGAGGGTTCGCGAGGTGGAAACAGAGAACCGCCTGCTGCACCAGAACATCACTGACACCAGCTCTCGATTGGCCAGTTTGGAAACCCAACTTAAACTAGCCAATCAGGAGGCAGAAAGGCTGAGGGAGAGGGCGGGGCGGTGCGAAGAGGTGGAGAGAGAGGCGACAAGGCTGGAGAGGAGCAGGGACGCTCTGAACAGAGAGGTAATAAAATAATAACACATATAATAATATTGTATGTACGATGTAACTGAATTGATACTAAATTACTATATGAGACATACTTTACTATTTTGCTTCCAGGTGGCCTCTCTGCGTGCATGCAGCGAGCGGTCAGAGGTTCTAGAGAAGCAGGTGTCCTCCCTGGAGCAGGAGGTGCACAAGCTAAAACGGGAGGCCGAGGAGGCCCAGCTGGAGCTGCAGCGACTGGGGAGGTATGAGATGGAGAGCAGCTTGCTGTCAAAGGAGAACCTGGACCTGCGCTGCTCCCTGGAAAATCTGCGCTCCTCATCCGCCCGCCTGGCCACCCTACAGGAGGAGCATAAGGAGGCACAGAGAGAGACACAAGAGCTGCAGAGGAAGCTGGAGGAAACCAGAGAGGAGGCACAAGGAGAGAGGAAGAGGGTAGAGAGGCTCGAGCTGAACGTGGCAGCTGTGAACCAGGAGAGGCATCGCTTAGAGGAGGAGTTACAGAGGAGCAGAGAGGAGAGGGAAGAGGTAGAGAGAGAGAGGCGGGAGACGCAGGCCAGAGAAGAGGACGTGAGAAGGGAAGTAGAAGAACTGAAGGAGGAGCGGAGAAGGAGGGAAGAAGTTGACGAGGAGAGGAGGAAGCTCCAGTTGGACCTGGAGCAGTCAGAGAAGGGCAGGAAGCACATGGAGAAGGAGAGCTGGAGGATCAGAACACTGCTGGAGGGTAAGGAGACAGAGTTGGAGGAGAAGGTCAGGCAGTTGGCTACAGTGAAGAAAGAGAGTGCGGCTCTGGGTAAGGAAGTGGATAGACTGAAGGACGTGGCAGTCAAAGCCAAGGAGCTGGAGAGGGAGAACAAGGAGCTGCAGAAACAGGCAACTATTGACAAGCGGACTCTGGCTACTCTGAGAGAGGTGAGAGGAAGAAGCTTCAAGACTTGTCACACAAGAAATCTGTAGAAATTCTTCTTTATTTGTCACATGAGGTAAATCATTTTTTAATGGAGTGAACATGTTCATTTTCATTTCATTTTAATACTTCCCTTTTGAGTTTTTCTCAAAGTCAACAAAAACAAATTTGCTGAAACAGTATTTAGGTTGAGGTGGTCCCCCTGACAACCAGAATAGTATTTCACAAAACAATCTCACCATAAGGTCCATTTATTAGCTGTTCGTATGACACAATCTTCATTCTTGGCCTTTTTAATAGCAGTTGTCAAAATAAGCTCACTACAAGGCTTTCAGTTGATCACATGATCTTCCTCAGTAGAGCCAACATGGGTGGGAGGTCCTGAAAGTGTTCAGAAAATGGAAATTTGAACTTTTGAACAATTCAGTGACAATTCCATCTGCTGATGAAGCTCATGTGATATAATCGAAAGCTCCAGAACATCAAAATAATTTACTTTGGGGAGATACTGTTTTGTCAACTACTGTTTCCAAGGTCCAGAATGAACAGAATAGTATAGAATAACTCTACAATAAATATATAACCACTTATAGTCCACTATATTTTGGGTAGAGCATCATCAGACCAACCTACAGAATGCATTGCTCTAACCCTGACATGCATTTTATCTTGTATGGAAATGTAGATGTGTATGTAGAGTTTCATAGTTGTGTTTCTTGTATCTTTGTGTGTGCAGGAGTTGGTGTCAGAGAAGCTGAGTGTTCAGCAACAGAGTGTTGAGTTAGAGAGACTCAATGAAGAACTGGAGAAGATCGGACTGAACAGAGAAAAGCTACTGCAGCAGGAGCACACACTGGAGGACAGGTAGTTTTCTCTCATATGATGGTATTGTGGTCTCATTCGAGGTCTGCTAATCAGATTTCATGTGCAGAAATGAACCTCGGACGGGCGATTGACTGATTTCTTTTGTGTGTATGTCAGCAGGTACAGGCTGCTGGAGTCTCGGCTGGAGGAAACTGTCCAACAGACAATGAAGATTAAAGAGGACAAAATCTCCTGTCTAGAAAAGAAAGTGGAAGACAGCAACACACTCAATGCTACGCTACGTGCCGAGCTAGCCACCGTAAGGACATGCATTCAAATTCTTACCAAAAACCTTTCCTATTGAAGATATACAACGATCAATGTAGATAACACATCAATAAATTAACAAACCATTGTACTGTTAAACCAACTATCAAGTAAGCTTAGAATGAAAGAAAAGTCATCATCATTTGCTCTCCCGCAAGTTAACGAAAGAGAGGCTTCACTCACCAAGTAAGCATTGAAATGGGTTAGTGATTGTCCACATGAATGGAATGTGGAAAATCAACAACTCAAGCGTTTTATACACTCATCTATATATATACAGTCATCTATATTTATTACATAACATTTTATTTATTTAAAAAACTTAATGTTTTGAAGAAAGTTCATTTCTGAAATCGACACAATCCTTCGCTTTGGTCCAATGATTTTTAAGTGTCAAAGACTTAAACTGAGTTGAAATCATTATTTTGCAATATTAATTAGGAATTCTTTAGATGTGCACTATTATTGGCTAGAACGTATTATAAGGTGTTTTTTTGCTGTAGGCTCGTCAGACAGTGTCTGCCCTGCGTCGGCAACAGGAGGAGGAAGAAAATCACAACTCCCAGCAGTGCTCTGGGAGCGCCCGGGGTCAAGGGTCAGCCACTGCTGAACTGCTACGAATCAAAGACCATCTTATTGATGTAGAAAAGAATGTAAGATTTTCCTTTTTTAATTCCTGAATGAAAACCTCACTGTACATCTCATGCTACTAATCTGTTATCTGTTCCATTATCTGTTTAATTGTTGGACCATGTTGTCTGTTCGGCTGAGTTATTAATTGTTTTGGTGTTGTTATTTTCTCTAGAATTCCTCCCTGCAGACGGAGAACAGTCTGTTGAAGGAGCAGCTCAAACAGCTGGAGAACCAGAACACTTCTCTTAACAACCAAATGGTGGCGCTGCAGCGACACACCACCACCCTGCAGGAGCAGAATTCAGCCTTACATACACAGACAGCAAAATTACAGGTAAACAATATATACAGTTCAGTCACATAGTGCGGTTGTGAAATTGGGCTAATAAATGGCAGTGACATCATTTAGACTATATTTCTCCAGATAATATAAAAAATTTTTGTGGGTTTTTTTTTTAGGTGGAGCACTCCACGCTCTCCTCCCAGAGCGCATCTCTCATGGCCCAGAATGCTGTGCTGCAGGGCCAAGTCACCGCCTTGGAGACAGAGGTAGAGTCGTGGCAGCGACAGCGTGAGGAGGCATGGCGAGGCAGAGAAAGCGTGCTCAGCGACCACGAACGCTTGCTAAACGTTCATGAGAGGCAAGCGCACGAGTACGAGCAGCTGATCAGTCAGCACACTGCAGTGAAAGGCAAACAGAGGGCGCTGGAGAGTGAACACAGGATGCTGCACAGCAAGTAAGTGAATAACATACAAAACTTACTAACAGTATAGCGACAGAAGGTCTTTGATAATCCTTAGTTTGTGAGGTAAAGACATGCCCAGGAAGTTATCAGTGAGGAAAATGTAGCAGATAATAAGCTCAGTAAGGCCTTTTGTTCTAAAGATTATTTATAGACTGTGTATAAGGTCATTTAAGTTTGACTGTAACAAATTGTGTGTTGAGTCAGATAACAAATGAACACTTGTGAAACTGTTGTTGTTTTATAAGTATTTAATGGAAGAAGCTCAAGTGAATTTCGTCCTCCGTTAAAGTCACAGTGAAATGGAGCATCTTTAGCTTCTGTAACGTAACATTTGTGTGAAACAGAGTCTGCGGGCTGGGTTGAGTTTTGAGATCCATGAAATTTGATTGTGAAAAAATGGGCGTAACTTACTGTGAGTGAATATAGTGTGATATACAGAGCTGTGGAAGGATATGGAGCTGTAAATACCTCCCTCATCGTTGTTAGATCAGCAAGTGGAGGATATGGGTTAAGTCAATAAATTAGACCTTAACCACATAGTTTGGAAATGTAAACAAAGTTTTTGCCAGCTGAAATCCAAACACACACCTCCTAGTATGATATAACAGTCAAGTGCGGTTTTATATGACAGGCAGGGAGCTAGTAACCCCAAATCACATTTGATTGTTTATATTTTTGTAACCGCCCAAGATGAGTCATCAAAAATGTTTACGCTGTACAGGAAGAGAAAAGAGAGATTTTGATATAAAAATGCTCCAATTATTTTGTTGATATATTTAGCAAGTAACAAGAGATAAATAAACAATTAACACAGGATTAAAACTTTTAATTTTATTGTGTCTTTAATGAAGATGCTGTGTTACTATTTTAAAGGGAAGGAGGTAAATAAACTTGCAGAAAAATGTAAAGTAGTATTATTGACTTAAACCAATAGGCGCCATTGTTTTTGTAGTTCCAAACAACATAGACATAAGCTGGTGTGAAGTAGCTATAAGTCTATATTTAGGTCCTGACTAAATTTGACCTGTCTAGCAGCTATACTGTAATCCTAATTATTAGCTGTAATGTGGGACTGAGGCAAAGTAACAAAATGTATTGCAACTTCACTAGAGCTCAGGATGTAAATAGAATGTACACACACACACACACACACAGTGTTCTCAGTTCTCAGTCAAGTTTGTTGATTATTGACAGCTTGTACACACATTGTATTTTACCACCACCAGTGGCTGTAGGTCACAGTATTATTGATCAGTGACTGGGACATCAACCAACACACTGGCGCTATATAACCACAGCCCAACCCTCCTGAACTCACACAGTTTGCTGAATTATTCGTTCCATCTTGTTAACAGGGTATTCTTTTCAGGATCACTGTTATGCCAAACCAGGGATGTCATGATCAAGTTTTTTTGGCCCTGGTCCCAATCCGAGTCCTTAAATATTGTGTGTCTTCCATTCCCAATCCGGTCCAATACTATATTTACCTAAATGTTGACATAAAAATCTATTTACCACATTTAAATAACAGCTGAAGCCTACTTAATCTACTTAACACCTTATTTTTCATGAGCTACATGATTCAAATACTGAAGGTATTAAGTTGATAAGTTCTTAATATCATAACAGTAATCTACGCTTAACTGAATGAACAGGTCTCTGTCCGCCGTCTCACTCTGCCAAGGATTAGTTATGAGGTAAAAGGAAGCAACCACAAGCTTTATTTTGGTCTGTTATTAAGTTACTCTCGGAATTAACGTTAGTTGCTACAGCTGATAAGACCTGCTGCTGGCGGTGTTTGTCATTTTATCTAGTGAAAGCGCTTAAAATGACGTGAATGTTTTGTACACTGATCTTTGCTATTAAGAAATAGAGGAGGAGGAGGAGGAATAGAAATTGAGAAATAGAGGAGAAATAATGGCTTCCTTACCATCAGAGCTTAGTGAACTTTGCCAACCTGTGTGTCAGAACTTAGTCAGTCACTGGTGCAATCATTTTCACATTCTCACACACTCTAATTTCCACTTGTACATGCAGTGAAATGCTTGCAGATACATGTAAAGCCCGGCTGTCATTAGGGAGAGAAGTGCTGCGACACTAGCAGGCAGAGGTGGACCAAACACAGCAGAGTGCAGTAATGAAAGGATCAGGATTTTGAATGGCTTTATTTTAGACGATGCAGACCCATTGAAATATGTCCGGATCTGCCCTGATACCGAGCCTTAGGATTGGCCCAAGACACAACAGTATGGAGTTCAGAAGTCAGAGCTTATACAGAGAATGAACTTATCCATTACTTCTGTAAAGGTTTCAGAAATGGTTTAGAAAGTAGAACTGTTAATGATAGAGAACATGGTGGATTTGATTGTACATTTATATGATTTATTCTTACACTTGCTTGACTACACTATGTTTTAACACGAGCTGACTCTGAACTTGTTTACTCCCATTTGGCCCCACAATGGAAACAGGGCAGCCAATGTTTGACTAGCCACAGAAATGGAAACTCTGTTTTTCAGTTCAATGATCTCCTCATGCTGACTCGGTCTATGTTGGCACATCCTCAATAACTGATATTTAACCAACATCCTCACACTGCCAACCTGACTCATGTGTTACATCACATTTTAGAGATTAAGCTGATGCTCCTATTCCGAGAAACATGATAGTGACGCATCCCTGCTCACCATTTCATAGTTGGTTTTTTTTCCGGATTTGCGTGGGGGAAAACTGCAGTCTGTGGACACCACAACTGATGAAAAGTAGGCGCCATGCTCAGCATGACATGACCACATGACCATGAGGTTGTAGGGACCAAGTTATAATCACAGACACTATCAAGTACAAATAGCCCCTCTGCTCTGTCTGTCTGCAGGTATTGTGTCTTGCTGCAGCAGAAGGAGAAATGGGAGGAGCAGGAGGGGCGTGGTCGGAAAGAGAAGGAGGAGCTAAACCAGGAGATCCAGAGGAATCGGCTACTACAGCAAGAGAATCTACAGCTAAAAACAGAAGTGGACAGGTACTGTATTTTCACACATAGTCACACTGTCAGACATTGAGAAAAAACTGGCAAACTGATCAGTCAGAGCAAGCTTTGAAGTGGTTAGGTTCCGGTACAGTGTACTCCTTGTGTGGTTAAGGTCAGAGGTCGAACCTGGGAGCGTAGTTACCGACTGATTATGGAGTTGATCATGACTTCCTCTGTTTCTCCCTTTAGATTGACAGAGAGCCAATCACAACAGTCAGAGCAATGCGAGGGGCTCCAGCAGCGCTTGAATGAACTCAAGAGCTCATTAAGCTCCGCCCAGTTGGAAGCGAGTCGACGGATGGCACAGTACGACTCACTAGTGGAGCAACACCAGGGCCTGGATCTAGCCATGACCAAACTAGACAACCACTGTGAGGTAAAGTGTGCTTTTTTTTTAGCGTGATGCTTTTTGTGACACACATTTCTTGCAGCACAGCAGTGTTTCACTTTAAAACTCTTCAGCTTTCCCTTTGGAGAACGAGTCTGGGTCACCATCTCTTTGTTACTTTTCTGACCTGACTCCCGTGTGTGTGTTTTTAGCTGTTGAGTCGACTGAAAGGGAACCTGGAAGAGGAGAACCACCACCTCCTGAGTCAGATCAACCTGCTGAGCCAGCAGAACCACACTCTGCTGGAGAGGAGCATGGAGAGCAAAGAGCTGTATCACCAGGAGCAGAAACTATACATGTAACTGTACACAACACCACACCTGGAATGCAAACTACACATGTAGTTGCATACCATTAAACACCTGTACTTATGTAGTATACACCACTAGTAACACAAACTATACATGTAAGCTTTGAGCAGACACCACCATTAACATGTAATTATCCAGTAATGGCAATGCAAAGAGGCTTCAGAAAGACAGAATAACAAATGTCTGTCTGTGTTTCTTTCCGTCTGTGTCTCTCTTCATCCAGTGATAAGCTGAATGCTCTTCGTCGTCAGAAAGAGAAACTAGAGGAGAAGATCATGGACCAGTACAAGTTCTATGACCCCACACCTAAAAAGTAATGCTTTTATCAACACCTTTAAATTTCTTTTTATAAAAAAATATGGAATAGCTGTGTGTAGTGTTGCAATTGTATGAAGTATCAGCTCCATATAACTGGTTAATGTATTTCAGATTTTAATGTTTGATATGCGACAGATATAAATGTTGGTGTGTGTTGTCAGGAGGAGTCAGTGGTCTGGAGCCAAAGCTTTAGCCAAATTGATTAAACCCCGAAAGGAGAGCAGCAGGGAGAGAGGCGGCGACCGAGACAAGGAAGGAAGCAAAGAGAGAGAGCGGGCAAAGAGCGCCCCGGACATTCCACTGCCTGCCCCACCTCCCCTCCTCCCCCCTGAAACCCCACCCCCGCTTCCCCATCGGATGCCAAGTGACATGCAAGACGGCGGCCATGTCCACAGTAACAACAACCACACCACCAGCCCCAGCCTGGGACCCCAGAGTCCAGCACTCACGCCCATCGGCCGAGGTAAACCCTCTCACACACACTCACAGACAGTCGCATCCAGAAATAACAAAACTCCTCATACCACAGCATTAATTACCAGAAGACGTCTTGTGATGGGTAATTTTCCTCTCTGGACCCTGAAAAATGTCACCCTGTCAAAGACACGTTCACAATTCTGGACAATTTATTTTCATATTGACATCAGAGAAGAAATGAAGTTCTGTAGTTTCCTCTTTATGAGGTATGGCAGAGAGGAAAACTGTTTTTTATCAAGAAATACACATACAGCATTTATCAAATATATTGTTTTGCTAATATTTTGGTACCAAAACCGCAAAGCTGATGGAACAAGGTGACTTTGGATCAGGTGGACCTCCCTATCTGCTCCTACAGAGGGCACTGTTGACCACCACATAACTGACTGACTGTTTCTCACATCTATTTACATTCACTGGATCTGTTCTCTACGGTGTTTCCACGTTAACCAGGCTTTGCTCCTACAGTAGAAACACTAATAGTACAATTATATTTTACACTTTCAGGTGTTCCTGATACTTTTATCAAGGTGACTTAGATTATATTCAACAGCTCTCGTTGAGTTTCAGTTCAGTTTCACTATTTTTGGTAGGAATGATGCTGTATTTGTTTGGAAGAAATGATAGAGCATATAGTCTTATATGTTTGCGAGAAGTGATGTTTTGTACAAACAATACAAAAAACACAAATTCAAAAATTAATTTACACATTTTTCAAATAACATTCAGTAAAATCAAACTCAAAAAAGAGAAAAACATTTAAAATTTAAGTCACTCAATTCTAAGTCTTTTTTGACACCTTGTGTTTGTTGTTTACAATAATGTTTTTTGTGACACAGTAAGCTTAAACCTCTAGATCCTGAGATGGATACCTAGATTAGTGGCAACAATAATGACAGCAGCGGTCAGGACCTTTGTGCCTTTACGATACGACTGTATTCAGTACAATAGTATTGTAACTAGTATAGTATTTATTGTTAAAATACACAGATTGAAATCTGCCAGAAATTGACAGTTTTACGCTCCCTCCTGCTGGACTTCCTGCAAAAATTATAACGACAATAAAAATCAGTTTGGCCTTTTCTTGGCTTGTTGTGACGGATGTCACTTTTTTAGTTTGGGACAATCAGTCACTGAGGACAGCTAGAGAGGAACGGAATGCTGGCAGGCTTTCAGAATAACTCTGAAATGACGACAGGAGTTGCTCCCAGATAGCTGTTGTTACTTTGCAGAGGCAGACAATTATTGTTGTGTCAACACAACAGGTCAGCATGCTGACAATCAAATGAAAACATACAAATATTTGGTTTAGATGAACGGATAATTCAAAGACGTTTTGTGCTGGCTAGTCTGCAGAGAAGGGTTTGAAAATGCAGTCAGAGCCCCTCTGAATTCATGAACTATGGGCAATGATCCGTTGGGTGGAGTAAGATAAGACCCTTAGTATACATATGTTAGCATAAGTGACACCAAGTGTCTGGTAGTGTAGTGTAGTGTATCTGTTGCAGATTACTTTCTCCTGGTGAGCAGCCAACTCTGTTTTCCTGTATCAGTTACACCAGTGGTTCCCAGCCTATGTGTCAAGACTAGGGGCAGGAAACAAGATAAAACTAAATTATTCTAGCTGAAGTACAGTAAAATTACTTCATATCATGTTTGCCTTGGATGTGATCAAACCTAAAAACGGTGAAAAGTGAGCAATATATTGCAACTTTATTGGACTTTTATGTTCATGAGCATTTTTGCATGAACATAAAATTTTAAAACACCACAAACATGAGCAGGTTAGTTGTTGAAAGTTTAGAGCAGTTCACTGCAAACTGGCCACACTTACTTTAACTTACACGTGGTCAACTAGCTAATGTTATCATACAGTAGCAAGCCATGACCACAGTAAAGCTAGATAACTAGTGCCGGCTTTGCTTGCCCCGCTGTAGCTGCTCTGCCTCTGTTTGACTTGCTGGAGGGCGCTCATTTGTGGCTACGCAAAGTAAACCTAATAACTAAGGCAGGACACTGTACTGTATTCACGGCGCTCTCTGAAATGACTGTAGTCACGGTCATAATGGTGATAGAAATTGTTGGTGGTACTGTTACTATGTTTCACAACAGTACACTGGTACATGTATCTATCACCACATCTTTAACCTAACTTGTGACGAGGGGTTGCACATTGCTTTGTATTTAAGGGTGACATAGAAAACAGGCTGGGAACCACTATACACTGTAGCTACTTGATGCACACTTTGCATCATTCTATCCTTATAATAGAACTGGGTTCTAATGCATGGTCCAAACTGTGTTTCTGTTTTTATTTCCATGGGTTTTCTTTGGTATTGCTCTACTCTTAAATGGAATTCTACTCATGGCTGAGCTCAATTCACTCTTAGTTCAACAAGTGGCTTTTAAATAGAATTTCACTGGCATGTGGAAGTTGTCAGCTTATTTAAGGAGATGAGTTGAAACATAAACAATAAATCTTGCAAATTGCTCCACTATACAGCTACACATGTCTTGTTTGTCACCATAAATGACTCCCCAACATAGGTCAGAGTTTTTATCTGTCATTCCCTGTGCACTGAGCTTTGCACCAGTAGTCATACTTTGTTTAAATTCAGAGAGAGTTGAGTTCAGTCTTGAGTCTAATGCATGATTTTACTTTTACTTTATTCTAGTGGATTTTCTTGCATGGTATCTATTGTTTTGCATTCTGTCAATCACATACTTAATAACCTCTTCAACTGTTTTCTTTTATTTACCCACTGTCATGGTTTCATTGTTTTCTTTACATTTTTCCATCTCTCCCTCCTGTCTCTCTCCATTCTCTCCTTCTCAGCTCCTCCTGCCCCAAAACGCTTCTCTTTTCTCCGCAGTAAAAGTCAAGACAAGCTCCTATCCCCACCCTCCTCCTCCTCCTCCTCCCGTCCCTCCCTCTCTCTCACCAGACGACTGCGATTCTGGTCTTCCACTGACATCACAGCTGACGTCAACACTAGCCAGCCAATCTCACCCAATGGAGTATTCTAAATTCCTCCTCCTCATCATCCTTTTTAACCATACTCCTCATCATCATCTTCACTGCCACCTCCACATCAGACTGTCCGACAGCTCATCATTGTGACTCTCAGTACTTCACACAGAAATGCACATACATGCATGCACGAATGCAGGCACAAATTGCACACTCCTCAAGACGTACAGATAAACACACAAAACACACACAAACAGGTGCTTGTTGCGGTTGTGAGCCAGCCAGTATTACTAGTAAGTAGTGTGGTTTAAGTATGTTTGTGTGTTTCCAAGCACGCCAGGCTTGCCCACATCTATCTGCATGTCCTTGTTTATTTTTAATATTTTGATATTTATGTGTGTGCCTGTGCTGTCACCTCCCTTAATGTTTTCAGTCTGGCGAGTGCGTCTCACTGAGGATTGACTTCTGTATTAAGAGCAGATCTCATTTCAGTCTGTTCTTGAAGTTCTTGAAGTCAGTCTTGAGTTGCTGAAATCTGTTCGCCTCACAAAGCTTTGCTGTAGTTTTCTGACATATCACCACAGCAACCACACTACTGCAGCCTTGTCACCCAGCGTCTCTCTTTCAACTTTGTCTGTCTGTCTACTTGTTTTAACCCCTTTGTCCATCCATCGTTATCTGAAAGCCTATATGGGCTTTCAAACACCAGTTTTACCCTGATATCACCGTCTTTAAAGCTGCACACACAAAGATAATAATCAAGACACCGTATCAGCTTAAAGCAAGACTGTGTGACATTTAGAAGAAGAAATGACTCTGTCTCCCTCCTACAAATGAAAAGATGAATTCATAATCAATAAAACACACCCTTGCTAAATTCAGTACACTCACAGGGGTTTTGTCTGTACAGCCTTACTTGGTCTAGTATGACCAGTAGCTTATGGTGGGTCATATTAGCTAGTGTTAGAGTAGATATAGCAGTGTAACTGACATTATTCAGTCCGTTCACTGACTTAATGACTCTTCTCTACTTTTTCTACTGTTACACTATGTTTCAGGATGTACCAGATAAACATTTCAATAACTTAATGAAGCATCGCGTTAGTTCATGCAGGACACAGAAGTCATACGCTCCAGCTGTAACCAGCTGATAGCCCGCTGATCACAGCCCATTCTCACATCAAGGCGGTCCATTTAAATATGTCTCCCTTCTCACTGATCCCTGCTACACCAATGCTGCCACACTCACTGCTGCTGCTGACAAAGCTTTGCCGCCACCACCCCAGCCTCCACTTTTCTAGTTCAAGAGTCCTCGAAGGTTAAAAAATAATGGTATTCAATGTCTTGCTTTGGGCCCACTCTAGTGTACCCATAGGGGGGGTTTCTGCATTGTGCTCCCTGTTTTGGCTTAGCATGCTGCTTGGCTAATCCAGGGAGCATCTCAGGGGCGGAGCCGTCTGAGCCAAGTATAACTGCATTTCCATTTGTTGCAATAAATGGTTAAATCGATGACGAGAGTGTTCCTGACTGAAATCACAAAAGTAAATCAAGAAATAAACCCAGCGAGACGTGCTGCGAGTCAGGTCGCCTAATGATGATGTGGTTGAAGAAGGGAATTTCAATGTGCTGTTATGCTGTAACTTCCACTTGTGGCCACTTTTGCTGAACAACCACCAGCAAAAGTTACATAGTCTCTCTTTAACTGTGGTAAGAGTCGCTCATTCACAATAACTGAGACACAATGGATTTCCCCACTTTCCCCACCATCATTTTGATGTCAGGTATTGTTACTGTTAGAAAATGGCCAAAAGAACTATAAGAGCAAAATGCCAGGCTGTCTCTTAACAGAGCAAGTGCTGTATAGTGATATTTGGACTCACTAGGAATGGTTGATTGTCCTCAGTATCTCCAGTAGTATCTTAGTGTATAGATACAACTTTACAGAATTTGTGAACGAAGCTGTTTAAACAGTTGCTGCTGTTTGTGGCCAACATGTAAAATTGCACAGCCCAGCTTTTAATTTGAACTTTTTAATGCCAAAAAAGATTAACAGGGATTTAGTGTTTGGCTCAGATTTTTTCCTGGGTTCTGGATAAATGTTTGGACAATAACTTGAGTTTTAAGACTCTATTTTCATGATGGCACATGGCAGGACTTTGCCTCAGTGAAGCTGCATTCTGGGTGCACCATGTTCACACCTTCATTGCCTTGGTATTTAGATGAGTCACTGTGACGCACAGTGAAAATTGTAGAGGCAACTGCACCCTTTACAGATGTCAGTGACCCCTGTTCCATATTTATCATGAATATCCAGTCATTATGTCTAATTAGAATCAGATACATTCATTGAATAATAACTGATATCACAGTGACTAGTTAGCTTCCTGTGTGCCTGAATCAATGAATGGATTCTTAATGTCTTGCTTGGCTCTCTTGCTACTCTGTGTTTCGCACATCACGCGGCTTATGGTCATACGATGGCATACACATCCAGAATGGTTTCTTACAACTTTCTGATCTGGTCTGCAGGTTTCACTGACAGGGGCCGTGGTGTTTATTGTAGCAGTACTCCAGGAGGCAGCAGTGAGAGTGTCAATGGAGAAGATGGACATGGACAAGGTAAATGATGGTTAATGAAGTTCAATGGAAATGTTGTGATTCCAGCAGGAAAACTGAGCAACTTGATTAAGTTAAATTAATTCATTAATGTTAAGTTAAATTGAGAATTAAGGTGCCTCTAGACAGATTTTCACATACATTTTGAGATGGTATAATTATTGTAAACTAACAAGATTGGCAGCCTGTACAGTTTACTTTGTAAACAACCTGCTTGGATTGAGTGTGGAATCAGCAACTGGAATCATTTCACTTTTCATTTAGTCCACAAATTTCAACATGTTACTTAATCAGCTCTCAAGCTAGTATTACCTTATCTTCTTGCTTGAAAATCTAAATTGAGACATTAGGAAGGAAAGAGAAGAGAATTATGCAATGTGTAGTTTGTAAAAGGAAGCAGTGGAGAAAAGGAGAAAATGGTCTTTGCTTTAATTAATGCTTTAAAATTTAAGATAAAAGTAAAGATTACAGGTTATATCAAATATAATATATTAAACATATGTATTACATAATAAAGATGAAAGGTCGCCTGATTTTCAGTATAAAATCAATGAATTATTCTGCAATAAGATATTGGTTTGCTCCAAGCGGAGTAACGTCTTTGAGTTTCCTGCCCCCAGGTCAGACCCATAAAGCTCTAAGCTCCACTCCAAGCCATCAGTCATCCCCAGTGGGCCTAACCAACAACACCAGCTCCAGGCTGGGACAAGGCCCCGGCCGCAGGCCCCGAGGTAAGCCAGGTTATTAATACATGAGACCTTATTCAGAGGTCAGCAAGAGTGTGAGTGTTTTTTATGACGGTGCATAAAAACATTTCAGGTCTGTTATTTGATGAAGACCCTCACCACAACACGTCCGATATGTTTGGTCACCATGGCAACACGGGAGGCCGCCCAGGGTCGGCAGACTTCAGCCACAACACCTCCAGCTCCAACTCACCTGTCAACTGCAGAGGTACACGCACATTTTAACAGTTCACTCTGCTTAAAACAACATTTAGCAGGGTGTTTGTAAAAATGAATATAGATCTTGCTATAATCTATTACTGATAATAGATAATAGGCCGAAATGACTATTCACTATAGTATAGTCTATTCACAGTTCATACAGGTTTTACTCACAGTATTCTGTCCTAAAAACCCTGGTGTAATCAGGTGGTACCCAGTCTCAGTCACTAATAACACTAATATTTCTACCTGTCTTAGATGCATCAGATTGCAAGGGTCGCTCAGCCAGCCTCTCTAGTAATGATGTCGTGGGTCTCAGCCAATCACAGCAGACTCTGTCACGTAGTTCCACCCTTCCATACGACCACACACCCCAGAGGGCCCAACCACAGCGCGGTAGCGGAGTTAGGACTAAAACCCGCCCATCTTCTCCTGGAAGTGAGATGGTGACACTGGAAGAGTTTCTACAAGAGAGCAACCTACAGTCACCTCCTATGGTAATATATGCATATATTATAAAAAAGTTATTTTCGATGCTAACATATACTGTATGTACACACACAAGAAATATAGTTGGCTCCTGTGGTAATAAATACAAACAATCACATGGAAATATATTCATGTACTGAAATAATAACACACATACACTCAGTATCCACTTTATTATGTACATCTCCCTGTTTACACATCTCATCCCTCAAGACAGTGAGTTGCCTACAAACAATTACAATACAGACACAAAAGCCCATGACATGTGCATCATTCCCATATGTACACACCTCTTCTGTCCTGGCTTTTAGAGCAGTTAATGTGGTGGGTTTAACTTTGCAAAAGCAGTTAAAGACTTTGAGAACTGCCTCACAAGTAACAAACAATCACCAGTGAGAGAGAACAAATCATTATTACAGTGTTCCCATGGGTCATTGATTTTCTACAGAGGGGTATCTGTACAGGTCAAGTCAGGGAATGTGATAAATGATCTGGGAAATATTGAAAAATTACAAATGAGTCACCTTAAAGGAAAAAAGCAGAATGTGTTTTTTTTTATGTGAATCACGGATGAATTGCTTTTGATAACGGCGTTCAGCCCAGCTGGAGTCTATTTTGGTCTGATCACCCACCAAGAAAAAATGCATTAACAAACCAGTAGGAATTTAGTTTTTAGGTCATAGAATCATTCTAAATCATCATCAGTCTCATGGTGGTAACAATGTCATGGTATTAACGCTCTTTAAATAATGTATGCATAAAATGTTTAAAAAATGTAACAAAGCTTTCCTTTATGCTGTCAAGCATTACTGATCTTGTGCTCTGAAGATAATGGTTGGATTCATCTTTAAACACAGACGATGATGTCTGCTGTTGTTGATCATTTTGCTTACTGCTCTGAAAATCTTCCAGCCAAACAGTAAATAAGACTTTTTTCAGAATCAGCTTTATTGGCCAAGTATGTGTACACATACAAGGAATTTGACTCCATTACTGCATTGATTTCCATTGATGTCAGTGTACTTTTACAGGAATAGACGTAACTGCTGAGAAACTGTTCATGTGTCTGGTTGTTGTGGTGTAGAGTGCTCTGTAGTGCCTACCAGAGGGGAGAAGTTGGAACATGTTGTGTCCAGGGTGTGATGGATTGGCAGTGATGTTTCCTGCCCGTTTCCTGACTCTGGACATGTATAAGTCCTGAATGGAGGACAGGTTGGCACCAGTTATTTTTTCTGCAGTTGTGACTGTCCGTTGTAGTCTGTTCCTGTTCTGTTTGGTGGCCGATCCAAAGCAGGCAGTGATGGGTGTGCAGAGAAGAGACTGGATTATTGCAGAGTAGAACTGGATCCGCAGCTCCTGAGGCCCTGCTTGGCCTTTTTGTTGATGGGGTCAATGTTGGATGCCCTCTTTAGGTCCTGGGAAATGGTGGATCCCTGAAACCTGAAGGTTTCCACGGCATACACTGTGCTGTTGAGTGTGGTGACAGGGGGCAGTGTTGGAGGTCTCCTCCTGAAGTCCTCTGTCATCTTTGATTGATCATTTGGCCTGCAGATTGAAGGCAGCAACTTTAGAAAAGTAATAATAGCTGCAACGTTTCGATTACTTCTCATCAGAGCCTCAAGCCTCTTAAATCTACTGATGTTTGGTTCTGAGCTACAGCAGGGCATTCATCAAACTTAAAGGAGACTCACAGTACAGTCATGAGAACAAAACTGAAAATAATACAATGTCCCTTGATTAACCTTCTATACTGCATGTTCATGATGTCAACAAAACCAATAGCAATAATGAAAATTACTATATTAACTATATTACAATGAATTAAAAATCTAAATGACAATATCGTACAAGTCAAGCAGTTAATCTCAAGGCACTCTATTTTCTTTATTGGGTCATTATTTCACACATATCAGGATAAAGAAAAGAGCCAGTGAAACATTTTCTCCATGAAGCTGTGCCTTTCT
Organism: Oplegnathus fasciatus; assembly: GCA_003416845.1. Taxonomy (NCBI): domain Eukaryota; kingdom Metazoa; phylum Chordata; class Actinopteri; order Centrarchiformes; family Oplegnathidae; genus Oplegnathus; species Oplegnathus fasciatus. The sequence continues at coordinate 321,616 of NTHP01000482.1, forward strand.
TGTATCTACAAATTAAAGTGTATTTCTGCAGGTTTGGCTGCAGAGACATTTCAAGGAGAGACTTTATGGTTACTTTCAATATGGATAAGAAAAGAGACTTTAGAGTTTTCATATTTATTCACAACTTGAAACTGCGCGAGAAAAACTAAAAGATCTAATGGACAATCAGGAGTTATATATTAATGCCACAAACAGTCCTTGAATGCATTTATTTAAAAATGATCTGTACCAATCACAAATGATTGATATTGATTCTTCAGTGTCTTTTTCATTTCTAATGTCAATTTTCAATTTGATAGACTGTGTTAGAAGAACGCTGTAGTTTGACTGAGTTTCAGTATAAACTTCTGAGGGGGGCCTGTTTGGACTGTGCAATGTAATATTGGTGTCCCCTGTGTGGTTATTTTATGTTTGAAAAGCCACTAATTCTGTTCTGATGCTGACAGCCATTTGAGGAAAATAACTTTTTACTCTCGGAACCCACTGGGTTATTTTGCAACCTACATCGAGCACTTCACATGAAGAAAGAAATGACAAATGTTCTGTTAGATGTGCAACTCTATAATGAAATAAGATACGCTCTCTGAAGTATGCCGGCCTCTGGTCATTAATAATAAATGCAGTTTAATCTGCCAACTATAGGTATCACTACAGAGCAGATCACACAGCTGGCTCATGAAGTGGCGTTACTGATAGTTTCCAACTGAGCAACAGTCATTTATTAGTCATTGTCCAAATATATGAAAGTAGTTCTTCTCACCTCTCATCTGTTGTGAGACAGACTCCTGCCTACAAATCAGATGTTTCATTCCAGACTGTCATCTACATATGTGTGGACTGAGCCAGACATGTGAAATCAGCGTGAGAATATTCATTGGTTAATAGTCATTGAACATCTCACTTGTCATCAATCAAGTCCAAACAGATATTCTAAAAGGCCTTTGACACCCATAATATTTCTTATTGACGATCCAGCAGGTAGGGAGAGGCCTTCACAGTTGCCCTGGGAAACAACACACATTCCTATGACAATAAAATATTATATACAGGATGATTCAGATAACGATACCAAGTTTAAATCAATATAATAAATAATGTGATAAACACTGATTCCCACCCGACATCAAAGGTTTTTGTTTCACAACGGTCGACCAACATCAGATATTTTAATGTAGGCTGGACACATAAGAGTTCATTATCAGACATTTTTGTTGCACTTGCTCACAAAATGGACAGGAAGACAGAATTAATAATTGTGAAATATGAATGTGGTAGAGTTAAAAAGTGTTATATATTTAAAAAATACATGATATGGAATTAGATACACAGTTTAGATACTTCATTTAACATGAATGGTCACTTCCAAGAGCATTCTACTTAACTAAAGTTTGGTGGAGTCACACAAAGGGAAGGAAATCCTGCAGGGCAGAGGTTGAAAAGAAAGAGTATTCCACTCTGGCTTTAGTGGCATATCCCAATTCTTAGTGGTTTGCCACTGTTGCTGCTGCTATTCTACTGGCATATGCTGCTGTGGTAACATTATGGTGAGCTGCAATATGCCACTCTTACATCAGTGCTATTACAGTTACCAATAAAACCAACCAAAAAATACTATGACATTTGACACAATGGCCATTGGTATCTAGTTAGCATTAATGGTCAAATCAGTGGCACATGTTGGACATTTAACACTGTAAACATAATTTATGTATAATAGTTCATTGTCTCACTGTCGTGTAATACTGTGGGTGGATTTTATGTGAATGTAATTTGACTTAAAGTTTTACAATTTACCACAAAATGTAACAATTTTATTATTTTTTCAAACTTTATCCAAGGTTATGTTAGTTAGCTGTAGCTACAGCTAACCCCGCTCACTTAGCTACCACAAAAGTATAGCCTTCAAAAGTGACAGCTGCCTACAAAGAGTCGTTATCTTTGTTATGGCATAAGGTACCAGTACCATCACTGCATGTCAACAGTTTTTTGGTATTGCACGTTTGTCACTAATGTTGCAAATTTCAATATTGACTAATGCATTATTGCATTGCATTATTACGCCATTTTTAAAATTACATTTTTACATTTGTTTAGCTGACGCATTTATCCAAAGCGACTTACAATAAGTGCATTCAACCATTTGGATACCCAAAAATTGCTAGAATCATGCAAATACATCAACGTCATCAAATAAGATGAACTGCTTCATAATGCTTAAGGTTTGTTTTTTATTTGTTTGTTGTTTCATGGGCCAGGTACAGTCTGAACAGATGAGTTTTCAGTATGCAACAGAAGATGTGAAGAGTTTCTGCTGACCTGATGTCAATGATTAGCTTGTTCCACTATTGCAGAGACAGGACAGCAAACAGTTTGCTGAGCGGTAGCTGGGCCCCCCTCGTAGTGAGGGAGTAGGAGGCCGTTTGGCAGTAGAAAAGCGTAGTGGACAGGCTGGGGTGTAAGGTTTGACCATGTCCTGGATGTAGGATGGGCCTAAGCCCATTCGCACCACGGTAGACAAGTGCCAGTGTCTTCAATGGGATTTGAGCAGCCACCGGTAGCCAGTACAGAGAGTGAAGGAGTGGTGCAGTGTGGGAGAACTTGGGTAGGTTGAAGACCAGCCGGGCTGCAGCATTCTAGATGAGCTGCAGAGGTCAGATGGCACATGCAGGCTTACCAGCCAGGAGCCAGTTGCAGTAGTCTAGGTGCGAGATGACAAGAGCCTGGAGCAGAACCTGTACTGAGCTAAGCGAGCTAAGATGCCTTCCCTGAAAGGAAGCGCAGCCCGGTCTTGTCGAGATTGAGCTTCAGGTGATGTGCAGATATCCACTGAGAGATGTCAGCCAGACACTCAGAGATTCGCGCTGTCACCTGGGTTTCAGTCGGGTAAAAGACAGAATAAGTTCAGTGTCATCTACATAGCTGTGGTAGGAAAAGCCATGTGAGTGACTAACAGAGCCAAGTGACTTGGTGTAAGAAAACGAGGAGGACCCAGAACAGAACTTTGAGGGACTCCAGTAGTGAGGCTACAAGTTCAGACACAGATTCTCTCCAAATTACCCTGTAAGTGCGGTCCTTGAGGTAGGGTGAACAAGGAGAGTGCAGAGCCCGGAACTCCCAGTTCTTGGAGGGTGGAGAGGAGGATTTGGTGGTTCACTGTGTCAAATGCTGCTACAAGGTCCAGCAGGATGATGACAGAGGACAGGGAGGCTGCTCTAGCAGTATGAAGTTCCCCTGTGACGGCAAGGAGGGCAGTCTGTGTTGAGTGGCCTGAAACCAGACTGGTGTGGGTTGAGAAGGTTGTTCTGGTGGAGATAGGTAGAAAGTTGAGTAAAGACAAGTTTCTTTAGGAGGGGGTTCACTCTCGCTGCTTTAAGAGTGTTTGGACAACAACCAGTTGTCAAGGAGGTATTGATGAGGTGGGTGAGAAAAGGAAGGAGGTCTGGAGCAATAGACTGAAGAAGGTGTGAGGGGATGGGGTCAAGGGTGAAAAGGAAGTTAAAGGTAGTGTTCTCCAGCATATGAGTACTGGTCTCTGGGAACTTTGAATTAACAGGATATACACACTACACAAAGGACAGGAGGTGGGTGAGTAGTTCAAATGGGGCCCAACAGCAGATGTTTGACTTGGGACCATCAGGTTAATTCGGCCATGTTTTTGCATGGTATTTGTTAGTGAAAAGTAGCACATGTCAACGTGAGTAGCATACCATTTTTATGTGTCAGCGGCATACCCACAGTCAGATGGAATATGTCAGTAATCATCATATGTTGGTGGGTAGTGGACGCTGCCAGTGGAGTATGAGTGACATGCCGTTTATGTATCACATGCCACTAAAACAACAGTGGCATGCCATCAGCCACTTTTTGATCTCACAGTCACAAAAGTGATATCAGGCAAAATCAGTGTTAGTTACAGTAAACCCTAAAAAACTAAAATTTCCCCTGTTTATTCTATCTAATTATTTTTCCTTTTTCTAGGTATCTACAGGAAGCAGGGAGGACTTGATGACTGACTACTTCACCAGAAGTCCCGCCCCCTCTGTACCAGCTGGCAGAGATCAGGTGACTCCCACCAGCTATGTCACGCCCACTGTACAGTCATCCACCCAGAGGCCAGGCCAGAACGTCAAGCCCTCGCCCCGCCAGCCTGTAGGCCAATCCCCAGCCTCAGGCCAGCACATCACCCAGAGAACTGGCCAATCACTGAGCAGGACTTTCAGCCTGGCCTCAGCTGATTTGCTGCGCTCCAACGGACCAGACAGTTTCCGTGGAAATGAAGGCCAATCAGATGTGGTTGTTCGTAGACAAGGGGGAGGAGCTAACGGGAGAGAGCGGCCTCTCTCTGCTCGTCTGGCTGGTCCGACCAATCAGCATGGAGATGGCAGCTTCCTAAACCTGCCTATACACCATTCGTCCTCTCTGAATCTGCAAACTGAGAGACACGCAGAGAGAGAAAGAGAGAGAGGGAGGACTCCTGTGTCTCGGAATGGCCCATCCTCATCCTCCTCCTACCACCACCGTGGAGAGGTCGCCATGGTAACCCCCGTCAGGGCTGTGCCCACCACACGACCTGATGAAGCCTCTGAGCATGGAGAGGTGTCAAGGGAGGGGCGGTCAGGTGACTCCTCCCAAATAAAGAAAGAAAGTGAGAGAGCGAGATGTGGCTCTGTTGAACGCCCGAAAAGCACGCCAGCTTCCCCTGACCCCAACAACGACCCCCAGACTGTGTGGTATGAGTATGGCTGTGTCTAAACATTGCAAGTAATGGACATTTATGGGTGTATCTTTGTATAACGACAGACGGGAACTGAATACTCAAACTTTGGTCTTCTGGGGCTGAATACTGGACCTTTCTGGGCCGAGTCCAGCTCCTCAGACACAAGTAATCTGTCGCTGGGCTGTGCTCTTTGTATTGTGGATAAATAACTCTTGGAAGTCTACGGTTAAGCTTTGCCCAAGTACAACATGAACTGGAAATCTGTCTAAATCCTGGAAAGCAAAGCCACATTTAAAAACATCTTTGCATAAAGGAGTCGTGAGGTCAGTTTGTATTTTCTGGAATAAACTTCTGTAGGTGAACAACCAAACCTGATTCCATACGCCACCTGCCATTACGGCTGATTAAAACAGTCCATCAGGAAGCTTTCTAAAGCTAAGGAGCTGCCAGGGATTTCAACTACACGTAATCAATTGTGTTTCAACTCAATCTCACCTCAACTACTGGATCTGTGGAATCAATTTCCTCTCATCATTTTTCATCACAAGCTGAATCTCTCTGAGGCGGATGCAATATAGATAGGAGCTCTTTTTAAGGATTTAGACTTGAACACTAGAACACTATAGATGGTCTCTGAGAATGCTGGAATTCATTGACCTCTGCTGTTTTATTATCACCATGTTTACTGTGATCCAGCCTGAGCCCACAGGATGGCTTTTTTTCTGGATCGACCAAAAGAGTTAAAAACAGCGTTGCTATTTCTGGTTGTTTGAAAATTGAATTGTGGATGTTTTGACCGGATGATGATCCAGATGCAATTTTTTTTTTTAAAGAGTGCTAATTTTAACACATTAAGAAAAGGAGATGGACGCTGAAATGTCTACAGTCTGAGAATCGATAACACTTAAAGCCTGCAGGAACAGAGGACAAGTGCTACATGCATAATTGTGGACCAGAATACTAAAGATTGACTTAGTCTATGAGCTGGAACTCTATGACTGCTGACCGACACACTGTCTGGCCCTGCTAATGTTGACCTGGATGCCACCAATTCTGCAGAACTGTATGCCAGGAATTGGCCATCATCGCGAGGGATGATTGAACTAAAGTGAAGACGACCAGAAGCACAAGAGCGACTGAATGTATCAGATTTCTCCTCCTTTTTCTGTCCCCCTCTCCTCCTCCTCTGTTACCTAGAACAAACACTGGAAAAGACGAGAGAGGAGGGAAGGAAATGGAGGGATGCAAGCTGAGAGAGTTGGAGCGAGTGAAGGAGAAAGGGGCGTAGAGAGTGAGAGAGAGAATAAATGGAGGGATGCTGGGATGGAGAGAGCGGTGGACAGAGAGAAAGACAGATGGAGAGACAGATATAGCAACAGGAGGACAGACAGATAAACAGGACAAAGATGGAGGGGCTCCTCCCAGTTAAATTACAGTCTTTCTCCCTCCATCTTTAGATTCTGTCCCAGCATGCAACACTCTAACACTTTACTGGAAATGTTGCTTGGCCCGAGCCAACACTAGTTTCACTCACACTCGTACACACACTCACACACATATATATATAATGATATATGCAGACACAGAGGCATTGTCCTCGAGGGGGTTGGTTGCGGCTTTGCTAACCATTGAGCTGGACTTCATTTACACACACACACACGCACACACACCACTGGGTAAACCACTGTGTTTTGGTAGGGTGTACTGCTGCATGCTAAGTCAGCCAGACACTTGTAAGCAGAGAGAGAGAGAGA
>NTHP01000482.1:329449-352990 GCA_003416845.1 Oplegnathus fasciatus
GAGAGAGAGAGAGAGAGAGAGAGAGAGATTCAGGGTGAATCCAGACCCACTGTGATCTGGAGAGTAAAGAGTTTGCATGTAAGGAATTTGGCAATACTTTTATGAAAGCTGAATGCACCAAGTGTTTGGTAGATGGTTCCATTGATACAGACCCGTTATATCATGAGAACAAAATCATCCAAATCTCTTGTGAATCTCTGACTTTGGTGCACCATGCTAACATTTTACTCTGGCATACGCTGGGTACATTTCATTCTATGACCATTGTGGCAAAAAATATCTTGGTAAACAGTATTATCACGATAATCATCAAACCTTCCTGAAATACTACTATTGGTGCTAAACCATAAAAAAAATTACTTCACATCGTGATTACCCTAGATGTTAATCAGTGAACAGTGAATGGTGTACCGCAGCTCTGTTGGACTCTGCACAACAACTAACATACACTTAAGACACCATCAACAAAAGCAGCTGGGTTGTTAAAGGTTTAAGAAAGTTGACTGAAATGACTTTAAATGCTGAACAATGTCTGTGATTCTATGGACAAATTCATGTTTTCAGAATGTTGGCTATCACAATCTTGAGGCAGGGAGTATGATCTCACTCTCTCTCTCCCCCCCCCTCTCTCTCTCTCACTGAATGCTGTGATTTAGCGCCTATAAACTAACCATGCTTTAGTAGGTTGACCAGCTAATAGCACAGCGTGTCATGGCCAGAGTAGCTAGAGCTATACAGACAGTGAGCCTGGTGCTCTGGTCCCGCCATGGTCGTCCTGCCTCCGTTTGACCAGAAGAAACCTGCTCCCCTGTGGCTAATCAGAATAAAATTGCTAATGAAGACATAATCGCGGTAATGACAGTAATAGAAATTGTTGGCGGTGTAGCTACTACAGTAACAGCTCCAATATGGCTCACTGATGCTATCACGTTACCATTAAGATTACAGCAACAGAAGGTTAAATACACACACACACACACACATACACACACACAGATATTAAACACTCAAAAATGAAGTTTGATTAATTCAGCAAACGTGCTGATTTAAACTACCGCAGTTGAGCAACATCTGACATTCAGTGACTTTTAGCTACACAGTCTATCACCACCTTCACTTCCACCAGCCTCCCACTCTAAAGTGCCTTCCATGCTAGACCATAACAGAAGATGTTTGGTCACATTTAACTGAAATGAGTCTAAATCACACACATACACACACACACAGGGAATCGTGCAGCATCTCACGCTGTATTGGGTTGTTTTTTCTTAATCTCATCACTCATCTTCCTGTCTGAAACTCAAAACAAGACATGAAGATGAACACAAGGAGTCGACTCAGTATTGTCATCACTGGTAGATGACTGTTGTGGGGGGGGACTTTTTCCGTGTATTCTTTTAAGCCCATTTGAACAGAGAGAGGAGGAAGAGGAGGATGAAGAGGTGGGAGAACTGAATGAAAGTGTCCCTCGGAGACAGATGATGATGTTAATGAATGTCATGATATGATGATGATGAAGATGATGCTGATCAACTGACCTTTTGCCTGTACTGCTGTTTGTAAATACAAACCTGTCCTTCCTGCATTATTAATGAGTGACGGCAAAGACGTTCCTAAAAGCACTAGTGATGAGGAGGAGGAGGAGGAGGAAGATGTAACACTGGAGTTTTGAAAATGAAGATTTGACTGGAATCCATCACTAACATTTCCACTCACCTTTTGAACAAATCCACGTGTCAATATGCAACAAGCTAAATTATTTTACCTGTAACATTTGTACATGACGTTAGATTTTATAAACTGGTCAAATATCAGAAGACTGTTTTGTAAAATCTTCTGGGACTTTACCTTGAAAATGTTTGTTGATACCAAAAAAACCAAATCCAGATCAATTCCTGTAAACTGGTAAAAACCCTGTGGTTCCACTGTAAAACTTTAATATCTGTAGAGTTTTTAATAATACTTTAAAAGTGATAGTAGTGAGGCGGTGTTAGCAGATAAAGTGACACGATGTGAAACGATGTAGGCTGATGCTGTCAGTAGTGCTGCAACCTGTCTGTTTACCTGTTTTTGTTTTGGTGTGTGTTGCCTTTGTTTATGTCTGCACTTTCAGCATCTGTGCATTATTAGTTCCCAGAATCCTTCAGGACATTTCTGTGTGTGTGGGTGGGCGTGTGCGTGTGTCGGTTTCCGTTTGCTGATGTCAAAAGAAAAAAATATTGGATTCCCAGAAACTATTTTTCTTTTATTGCAACACCATTGCACACACTTATCTCACATTATTATGATGTTAGTGGCTTTCTGAAAAGTGTGTGTGCGTTTGTGTCCTGTCTGTCTGTCTGTCTGTCTGTCTGTCTACTTTGCTGACTACCTGTGTGTCCATCTGTCCACCTGTCTTACTGTCCCATTATTCCCTTCATTAATACACCAGTTTGTGGGACATCGTTCCTATTGGTCAGCCTACCTGCTCATTGTTAAGAGCAACAACACCAAATCATTAGCATTAGCACAGTGCTTTACGCTCAGTGGACCACCAGGCCGATCCCCTTAAAGCTTGATCTGAGCACCATTGTGCGACCTTCACTGAATAAACAGATGAATACAAAGGACACCAAATGGCTGCAGTGCAACTGGGTGTCACGTGGGAGAAGTGAAAGCAGAAGGTGAAGTGGTGCTGACGTCACTTACATTTCCTGCTGTTATTCGAATAACTGCTGCTGTAGTTCACTTTATGACTGTTGCTGACTGCTATGCTGTGATGTCACTACTGTTAAAAGGCTTCTAGTGTGATTCAGTAGAAAGTGAGGTTGATGTTATTACACCCAAAAGCTTTTTCGTAATAAAGACTTATAAACTTGAACTGATGCATCTGTGCTTCAGCTAATGTCTAGTGTCTTTCTTTTAGGACAGGTGTTCTTCATAGGTGCCGACTTCATAAACAGAGCCGTGAAAGTGTTATTTATAATTATATTAATGATGGCTCTGCTCTATTTAAGTGTTGCTGTAAGTCGTGACAGTGAGCCAACATGTACAATACCAGGACCCTGAAACAGCTAATTCAGTTGTATTGTTCACACCTGTACTTTTCTTACTGTGTCAAAATGTGTGTATTTTGGTAGACGTGCTACACTACAAAAATGCACAGCCTTAGTCAACAGCAGTGCATGTTTTGTTGGTGACATTTTTAGGTGCATTTTATTTTCATTTTTGCGTTGTGTTTTTATTTATAGTTATTTTAGATGATGTTTCCTGTTCAAAATGACTTTTATATTTACTTGCATCATCTTTGATACAGTTGAAACATTAGTTGATCAGTTGTTGAGCTGATCAACAGAAGCTTCATCTGCGACAGTTTTGATAATTGATTAAAGGTAATTCTTTAAGCAAATATGCCAAAAATGTACTGATCCCAGTGTCGAATTTGAGTATTTGCGGGTTTTGTTTGTCTTTTATCACCCGAAATAGTGATGAGCATTTTTTATTAGACATTTTATAGACCTTGCAATCAGTCGATGGTAAAGTTTAGTGTTCCACTGTGAAATACATTTACTCAGACAATCACAAGTGTGACAATCTCAACACATTTATTTACGTGTTATTGAATACTTAGTATTGAAGTCAGTATTGGCCTTAAAAATTCAATATCAGTTGGAAGTTGGTCACAGACTGTCAGGTGCATGTAGCCTGATATCACTGGAACTTTGTTCTTGTATCAAAATAAATGTAATATTTTTGTATGAAAAGGAGCAGATTATGTAGAGTCAACTGATTTTTTTACAGGAAGGTGAAACCATGAGCAAAACCTTAACTGAACCTTGGCCAGAACTTAACCTACTTCCTAACCAAGAAGTTTCAGCTAGCATCACAACAACCACATCGGCCAAATATTTCCGTGCATATACTTTTAAATGCACCTGTTGTAATTTGCGTATGAGGGCTTTGTTGTTTTGAAGTTCAGCAGAACCCAGTAGTGAAATGACTCAGTGACACCCATCCAACCCTTCCCTCACTTTAACTGAATTGAAACACTGAAATGACGTCATGTTCATCACATCTTGGAAATTCAGGTTTCAGAGAAGAGTTCCTCATTCCCAGAGTTGGATGTTAACACATGGTGATCCAGTGATGTTGGCATGCACTCGTTTGCTCTTCTGGCGCTTTGCTGACCTCAAATGTCAGTGTTAACGTAGTATATATACACAACATGGTGGAATATTCCACCAGAGCTGAGTGTGACATGCGATGCATGAGTGCCCACAACACATGGCAGAGATAGATACAGTAACTGTGTGTGGTGTAGAATTCACGTTAACTAACAGGATGGAAAGCACCCAGTCTCATACTGCGGGGGGGAAAGGTGTTGCAATAGGAAAGTGAGTCTGAGTCTGGCATGAGAGCCAGACTCAACTTTATTGGCCAAGTATGTTTTAACATAGAAGGAATTTGACTGATAGCAAACATACAACAAAATATTGGAAATGTCTTTGAGTATAACAATACAATTCAACAGCAGCACAAAATGACCATGAAGTTAAATCAGTGTAAACAGTTTCAACAAAAATGTGACATTGTAACCTCCATGAAAGTCGGACTGATTGTATTAGTCATATACTATGTGTACCTACACTTGTTTTAAAGGCACTTTCCAGGATGTTTTGACTCAATATATATATATATATATATATATATATATATATATATATATAATATATATATAAATTTACTACTACTTTAAAGCTGCACTAATCAATATTTTTATATTAACAATGAACATGGTCGCTCATAGAGACAAACCTACAGGGAATTATCACCCAACCTTGCAGTTTCCCTCAGCTCGACTGAGCTTTTTAAGTGTCTTTAAACTAATTGTTTTGTTTTCTGGGCTGCAACTTCACTGTTTTGGTTCAGTCTCACCTCTCATCAGTCTCAGTGGCCACAGGCAGCTGTTTATAGTAAAAAAAAAAGCTCTGATAAAGTGGAGCATTTAGCAGCTAAAGACACACGTGTGAAAGACACTAGCATAATATTTATATAAAATATGTAGTGAAATATGAAAACATCACAAGACATATAGGATATTTATAGGTTACATCTATTTGAACATCGTCCTTTGGTTTCCATCTTGACACATATTTGGCATTTGCAGTGTGTGTGTAGGCAGAGAGTTAAGGAAGAGGGAGAGACCACGCGCGTGTGTGAACGAGAGAGAGACAGAGCGCGAGAGAGAAGGGTGGGGGGTGAGGAAGCTGGCGGTCAGTTTGATGCAGACCTTCAAACCGGAGAGATTGGGTAAGAAAATAAGCGTGTTTGTTTCCTGTAAATATGTGAATAACTGCTGCTCGAGCTTCTGTGTTTGTGCCTCTGCGGACCAATTAAGGAGAGTTTTGTTAAGATATCAGCGATAGTCGTTGATATTTGGTATTTAGAGCTGAAGTGACATATCAGCGGATTCCTGTTGAATATCGATCATTACGGAGAGCATGAAACGTCACAGCGATCCTTCGTTTATTGATTGATTTGGACAAGGTGAGAGTGCCTGTAGAGCTCTTCGGTCCAGAGTTATTAATTATTCATCTTCAGTGAGTAGGCTGCTGTTGGGGAGACGCTGCTGTTGGAGACAGTAACACACAAACATTTTCCATCACTGACTGGACTTGGTTTTCTGTGTGAAGCTGCAGGAGAAAAAGCTGCAACAGCTGCAGATTCAGTGAGTTGAAATGGCTCAAACAGTCCGCCGGTTGATGGACTGAAGAGCTTCATGTAATATTCATAGAGAGTTACCATGTGTGGACTGAGTAGTGAAGAAGAGCGGAGTACCTCATTTTCACCTCTCGTGGTCCACTGATTTCTCTTTAATATATCAAACTATACAGATACTATAAAAATGTCATAGATAAAAGATTACATTCTAATGTAGTTCAATATAAACTTCAATTGAGCTCACGCGCAATACAAGTTCTTACAGGAATATGAAGAAGAAGCTTCTTAACATCACAGACACACACATTACTTAATCTTAGTATTGTTGTGCTGATTTCGGGAGTGTTCAGTGGGCTGCTGTGATAATGAAGAGGAGTGGGCTTCAGACACGTGTCGTGGCTGCGGGACAGATATGACTGCTGGTTAACCTCAGCAGCTCTGTCTGCTTCACTCACTCACGCTGACTGATTGACCGATGTGTGGCTGAGCAGAAACATACTTTTTCTAGCTTATGTTTGTCGGATTCTCAGAAGACAAGAACAGTAACTGAGTCACTGATTAAATGAATGGATGGCTGCACCGTATCTAAAAGGGTCACTTCACCCAAAGTACAAAAGCAAGCTCACATTCCCACTTGGTGTCCGGCCGTGACGTTTGAAATCTTCACTGCTGAGATTCCTGCCATCACCTCAAACAGAGGAGGTGAATCGAATTTCCTTTGCACAGCTCAAGTCACTGAATCAAATCAAATTGACCCCGTGAGACTGAAGATCTGTTTGAAATATGATTTGGTGAAAATATGGATCTACAGTAAGTCTCTTAGCATACAGACTTCCCATTTTTCCCCTCTTATGAAAGTAGCTTAAGCCACAGAAAATGTATCACGACACTGCAGCTTCCCTCAGCTCTGTGGAGCTTTGGTTCATTGTTTTGGTTTAATGAGAAACTAGTAAGTGAACCTTGAGTTAAGATTTTACGATTTTTCTTTATCAAGCTGTATGTTTAGAGTGAGTGAAATATTCAAACCCAAATGATGTTTTTTATGGCTACACCATTTCTTTAGCATCCTATACACATTTGTCCAAATGAAGCCTGATATATTTGATATCTTTGGAAATTTTAAGATCTTAACCAGAATTTAAAATAAAGTTGTGTGGGTTTGAACAAACTTTGGCTGGACGTGGTCGTATGACACTTATTAATAAGCAGGTTTTAGTTTTTCCAGGAAGCTGTCTACTAGCTCGCAGTTTGTTGTTCAGTCTACCATACATTTGCAAGGACTTGAGAAAGTTAGAACAATGCAATATTGGCCTGTACAGACTTTCTACTTCCTGAATAATATGGGATTCACTTTAATAAACCCATAATTAAACCTTGACTCCCTGTCCACAAAAACAGAGGATTAGCACAGCAGCTCTGTTAATTTAGTCTGTATTTAGACTTCCCATTCATCACATACAGTATATGTGCATTCTTATCAGGCTCTCTTACACTGACTGACTCTGTGCTATTAAGCTGTAATGACATTAGTGGAAGAGCGGCAGCATTACCAAAACACTTCAGTGCACCGCAAAGCATTAGTGCTCACCATTTACATTAACAGCTTGAGTTACAGCACAGAGAGAATAAATTCAAGACTTGTCGTACTAATTAAAGAAATCAAAATGTAGCCAGATAATAAAAAGCAGGAAATAAAGGCAAATAAGTTGTAACACATGTAAAGTGTAAGAGTGATTGATTTCCTCATATTGAGGTTTTTCTGATCATCAGTCTGAGCAAAACTCCTCCGACCACACAAATAACTGTTGATCACAGTGTAATTACTTTTGACTTGTGCTCTTCCCAGATAATTCAAGCAGCCTCTTTTTTAATATCCTTACAGCCTGCCCTTGGGTCCAAGCCCAGACATTGGGTACCAGTTGGACAGAGTGCAGGGACTCTTTGTGTACACTAACCTCATTCATCCATGAAACAGCCATCTCAGTGCTTTGCAGACATTAGCAGAAAGGCAAAAAGAGCCAACCCCCGTTTGTAATGTCAGTGGCTTTACATACAGAATTCAGCTGAGGTGGTAGTGCTAAATCTGGAGACCAAGGACTGCCAGGGGCCTCAAGGACTGTCCAATGGGCCTTTGAGACTGTGCTAGGGGCCCACAAGAGGGTCCAGTGGCCCTGGTGGAGGTCTCAAGGGGGTTTCATGGTCTTTAGAAGGACCCTTGATGATGGAACTTTTCAGTGACTTGAAACACCTTTAGGACCCCTGAGACCTCCATCAGGGCCACAGTGGCTCTCCACCAGGCCCACAAGAAAGCCCTGAGTCCTACTAAAGGTGTCCTGGGATCCTCCCAAGCCCCCTTGAGAGAAACTCTGACTCCTACTAAAGGTCTCCTGGGATCCTCCCAAACCCCTTTGACCCTGGCTACCCTTGAAGACCCCTGAAACTTCCACTAGAGCTACTGGACTCCCTTGTGGCCTCAGTGGAGTTTCAGGGGTCCTCAGGGTTCTATGATCTTTCCTTTAGGTCCTCTTGGACCTCCGCCAGATGCTCAAGAGGGACAAGCGGCGAGTGTTTTTCTCATGGAGGTTCCAAGGTCTCTAGAAGGACCTTTGGTGATGGAACTGGGTCTTCAAGAGTCCTACTAGGGACAGTGAACAGTCTTGAGGACAGTCTAGTACCAGGGCTACAGTGGCCCTCCACCTGGCCCTGAGTCCTGCTGCATGAGTCCTGGGATCCTCTCAAGGGCCCCTGGGATTCCCTAGACCTGGACCCCACTGGAAGACTGGACCTAGTGGACGTCCTAGAGGGGGTTCCAGGGTCTGTAGAAGAACACTTGATGATGGAACTGTCTTCAAGGGTCCTTCTAGTTACGCAAAACCCCCTAGAAGGCCCCCAGAACCCCCTTGTGGACCCATGAGACATCCATCAGGGCCACTGGATTCCCTTGAGGTCCTGGTGAAGGTCTCAGGGGGCCTCAATGGGGTTTCAGGCACAGCTCCATCATCAAGGCAGTTCCAGGGTCCCTAGAAAGACTCTTGATGGGTCTTCAGGGGTGCTACCAGGGACGCTGGATCCCCCTTGGGTTTCCCTCTACCATGGCCACAAGGAGGTGCAGTGGCCTTGCAATGGAGTTTTGGGGTCCATCTAGGGAGTCCCAGCAGGCCTCTAGCAGGACTCAGGGCTTCCCTGTGGGGATCCTGAGGACATCTTCATTTCACAACACGAGGAACATCTCAAATTCATCAACACTGAAATACCATGACATGATTTGACAGACTGTCAGTCAGACTATCTTATCCTAGTTATTAGTGCAATTCCATAACTGTTCAATAGCAACATGACTCCCATATGGCACCTTGGATGAATATATTTTTGAAGCCCTGCTGTGGGCCTGGGTGGACTTCTAGGATGAGAGGATTTAAAATAGTTCTCAAGTTATTTTAGAGATTATTTTTCTTTCTTTCTCCTCTCGCTGTCTGACTCTTTCTTTCTCTTTCTATCTGACAAACTTATTGTTCAGAATCTCCAGGCGAGAGGCAGGGAGCAATTAGGTCTCTGGCTAAAAATCTCAGAGAATACCTTATTTAATATTCTGTGTGAGTGGTTAGTGGTAGCAGGTGTTGGGGTCCAGCAGGAAATCAGCAGTAGACCAAAATGTAGCCCTGTTATAACTGAAGTATTCTTTTGCTTGTCCGTCACTCAGGATACTAGACTATTATGAACTGAAGCTGGCTTATGTAAAGTTCATATCTTATTTACAATAAGCTGGACAGGCTTTCATCCTCATTAGGAGAATACCACAGCTAAGATTGAATGCGAGGATACTGAGGCATGTGTACACTCTATCACATTTACTGCTGCTTTTCACAGTATAGGCATGATCATTTTACAGAGAATGTTTTTTATTCACATACTGTATACGGGGATATTGGGAAGAAGATAATGCATATAAATAATGTATTTAGTTTTCTACTCTCTACGACCAACACATAATAAAGCCATGCTTGGCATACTGTATTGCCTTATTGCCGTGATGTAACCATAGCTTATCACTTGAGCTTGGCTGAATTACCAAGCAGGCAGCTGCCCCGGGGCTCCAGACCCCCAGGAGCCCCAAAAGTCCCAGGTTCAGTGTGTATATGGTTTGTGGCCATTTGATGAATGGCAGATTTGTTTGTGACTGTGCACCACTATATTGCATTTTCAACTCAAATTGAAATGACAAAGGCCTTTTTAACTGGACTTGTATTATTACTTAATGATGAAACCCTATCTCATTACTATCTTGTAGGACCATGTGTAAGTTAGTTTCAATAGCGTCATTATTTAAGCTTATATTGTGCTGTCAGGTGCATATTGCTATATAAATCTTTTGAATTTGCTCACCTAAAGGTGACTGAATACACACTAAATGCACAGAGCACAGTCACTTTATTTGTTTTTCGTTAGGTACCTGTGGCTTTAAACACTGATGGAATCTCTCTTATCCAAACACAACTCGTTGGAGGTAAATGTGCAGTAACAATACAAGTCTCATATAAGAAATGACATGTTTTATATCTCAGTTTATTCAAAATAAATAGAAGAATAACTCTGCGGTTAGGAAGGGCAAAGATAAGCACCTTGACTGATTAGAGAAAACAATAAAGAGAAAATATGTCACAGTTCTGTTTTGTGGGCACATGATCTCTGGGAAATGCAGTGCAAAAAACCACACAGCAATTAGTGCTCAGCAGCAAAGATGGAGCCAAAAAGCTATGGAGAGGTTTGCAAAACATCCACTGAATACCGGCAGGGACATCTCTAATTACAGCTGACTGTAGTCATCATCAGAGGTTGTTGTGATTCCACTTCACACTGTCTTCTATGATTTAAGACTGTGATGACAACTGACGGTCCTGAATTCTTAGCGGTCCAAAGCTGAATTTGACCAACAGTCTCTGAAGTCTGATGCCTCAGCATGCTAACACGCTAAACTAAGATGATGAACATGGCAAACACTGCCTGATAACAGCAGCATGTTAGAATTGTTGTTGTGAGTATGTATAAAAGTGCTATATAAATGTGGTCCATTTTGCTGGCTTACGTGATCAGACATGTTCACAATGAAATTTAAATGTGTCTTATTTGGTCTAAATGCCATTTCAAGTGTTAAGTGTTGCAGCTATGATAGGAAGGAAGGAAACACAATCGATGCTTTTGCAGCATGCAAACACATCACACTTTAGCATACTGGCATTTAAAATGGCAGGTCTTAAAATGAAAAATGTCTGCGTTAGCTTTCAAAAAACATATCGGCAGAAGCCGATAGGGTGGAAAAATGGATACCACCAACAACCAGGTTTGATGCTGAGCTCCACACTAGTTTGATGCCTTAATAGCTTGTGCCACAAAATCTGCTCTGACCAAATGCCACAAACAACAAACACTGACTTGTCTGTATCAAAGAGGCAAACTGTATGATACGTTGATGTAATTCAGAATGAAGGCTTCACCAGCCTCAGAGGCAGCTGTCTGTCTGCGATGGCCGAGCACTGCTGAGAGAACACACTTATCAAACAGCGAAGTGAAGGGGCTGTGTGGAGCTAGATGATAACAAATCATATCAAATCATATTTTATGTCATCTCTGAGGTCTGATCTATGTGAGCTACAGTATTAGGAGAAAAACACATCATCTCAGTTGATTTACCTTCACAGTAAGTCATACGAAAGAAGGAATCAAGATTACTTTATCGCCTGTTCATGACATAAATTGGGGGAAAATCTGATGATGCCTGAGTGATTCAGATCTGATAGTTGCTCTGTGATAAACTAATTACTACTGTAATCAGCTGTCTGAAGCCAACATGGGCTGAGATGATGTTTTAGAAGGTTATGATGGGAAAGCGGATTGTTTTGAGGAAATTTAGACACACATGGTTTTAATCTTCAAATGCGTGAAAAAGGCTGTTGATGATGTTTGAAATGCATTTTGTATCATCTCCAATTGTGTGAATGCTGTGAGACGGACCACCACAGCACTCATCAGCCAAGACATATTACATTCGAGCTGAACATGTGTTTCTTGATCGATATGACACAGGTTGATGAACAGCATAGGAAAATGCATGTCAGCCTGCTTTTTGGATGCGCACTGTAGATGATGAATCATGCCTGAGAGCACATACCGAAGCAGACTGTAAATCAAAAACTGGACCAGAGATGGAAGCTGATTTACAACCTGCTGGAAACACATTTTGAATTTCCCTGGAGGAGAAGGAGGAGGAAACCACACAGTAGTGGAATTATTTTCATATTGGTTACATTTTATCACCAGGAAAATGATTTGATTTTTGATCGTGAAGGTTCATGTAGTGATTATATTGAAAAAAAAGTTGAAAATCACCAAACGGAGCCTATCACAGGCAGCCTTTCATTCATCTTTTGAGCAAAACACAGCCCTAGGGCCTCTTTTTAACATTGCTAACAACATTGCAATAGTTTACTAGATGCTGAAGTCTTCATTTTTTAAGGGATACTGAAAGGTGTTTGTTTTGTGCAGTGACCAGTTGTGTTTGCCTCTGTTTTTCCTCCCTGAGTGTGTTGTAAATCAAACACGGCCACCAGGCGAATAAATAAAATACTGTACTGCCCTTGTAGTGAGACAGCAGAGAGACAGACCCAGACCTCAGCAGCAGGAAGGGAGGGAGAGACATTTTCACACCAAGTTTGCTTGAAAGAAAAAGTTTTTTTAGAGAGATACAGTGGTTTTCAGAAAGTTTACAATGTTCTTGTCGGCAGGACAAACGTGTACTATAGTAGTAGTGGTAGTAGTAGTGTACTATATTGAGATTGAGACAGACAGGAGCCCTGTATTCTGAGAGCGGAGGGCACGGGATGGAATATAAGGTTTAAGGAGATCACAGGGTAATTTGTTAATTTATTGATCCTGGTGTCTGGATGATTGATTAAGTTTACAGTTATTAATTGGGATGCTAACTTTTTTGCCTGGGGCCTGTAAGCTTTAGCTTCAGTCTCTTTTGCATCATTACACGGCACTGATAGCATGATCATGTACGAAGCCATCGAATGCATCAAATTGAAGGTTTCAATCAATCAATCAATCGACAAAAATGGTCTTGGAGCAACATCAGCTTAGATGATCAGATCTGGGCCAATTGTTGGGTCTGATGTCTTCGTCAGTGACTAACAAAACATCAAGGTTAATATCTTCTACATAGGCCTACAAGATATCATGCCTTATTAATTAGTTTTCTGGTTTCATCGTCTTTTGCATATGAGGTAAACATACTGTAGTTTTGTTGGCTGCAGCACACCACTGCCAATGTCACGCTAATCATTACTATTACACTAGGCACAGCTTGGTTGTAATCAACATTTGCCTCTTTTCCATTGGTAATTTAGGCTTTAGTGACTTCATGTGCTGGTAAAACATAAAATGTGATGCACTATTTGATAATATAACTGGCATAGGATAGGGTAATGAAAATAGCAATCTAAATCGAGATAGCAGACAGATTATTTTTGATCCATTTTGAGTCAAAAATGCTACACCTAACAAAATATTACAGTCAGGAAAGGAAATTGTGGCTGCTGTCTCTTTAGATGAGTGATATAGATAAAGATCATTTTCAGAAAAGAAAGTGATCACCTAAGGCACCTAACCTAGGCAAGTGGTGAATTAAAAGGCATTAAAAATGCATTCAAATTATTCAAACTAACATTCAGATTAAGATGTTTCATGTGTAATGGAATTGCATGCAGGTTTATGCTTCATTTGTATTTTACTTTCTTAAATGCCAAGTGCTTGAGATCAGTACTCACATGAGTTTTTTTTTTATTCTACAAGAAGAATTAATTTAAATAATGTATAATACGAGTTTAAAATGCTGAATTGTGCCCAGTGTCAGACCAAAACAGGCATTCAGTTTGTGTCTGAACAGTTGAAGAAGCTGTAATCAATATTAATATTAATTAATTAATTAATATAATAATATTATACTAAAAATGGATCACATGACTCCCTTGAAAGGGGTCCCTCATAGAGATGAACCCACACTGCTCTTTCAGCCTCTTTTAGCTAATTGTTTTGATTTTATGGCCCTCAACTTTACTGTTGTAGTTTATTCTCACAGCTCTCATAATGTTGTTTTCGCCACAGCAGGCAGCTGTTCTCAGCAGCCGAAAAAGCTCTAAAAACCCACCTAACAGCAGACAGACACAGTCAGCAGCCAGTTGGTAAGCATAGTGACGCATTTAGCAGCTAAACAGCGAAAGAACTTTCCTTCAGGAGTTGGTAGAGACCAAAACAGAGCTAAAAAGAGAGTGACTACTTACTACTGCTTACTTCATCAGGTGGCCAGAAGCATGACTCCAAATGAATGATAATGTTGCTCTGTGTCTTGTAAACAGACAATTGTTTATTAACAAGTTTGCTACAGCAATTTAAAAAGTGATAATATATCAGTGTTGTGTTCACAGCTTGTTTCTGCTGCCCCAAGTGGTCAAAAAAATCTGTTGTTTCCTGAAAACATGTTGCTGTTGAATTTTTTCTAATACATGTTTTTTGTTATACAAAAAAATGATTCCGAATAATGTAAACATTACACAGATGATTACGCTATCTGTTAAGACATGACGTTAATGGGGGGGGCCGCTGACTCAGTCACCTTACAGCATAAAATGATTCCAATGAGTTCCAAGCAAGGCTCACCTTAAATCTCGAGGACATGAGATAATATTGTGACATCCCGACTAGTTTGGAGTCCTGTCATGGTCCAATATACAAGTGTGATGTGCAACTTGAAACGTCCAGGGCACATATAGATTTTTTTTAGAGTAGATTTTTTGCATGAAGTAAGAGACATCTTGTGTCCAGCAGTTAAACTTTTGAAATGAAAAATATTTACATATACATCTGTATTTTTCACTGACAGAGAAGAGGATATTTAGAGTTATTATAGTTACAGTTGTAGTTTTTAACAAGGCATTTTTTGTGCAAAAAACATATCAGACACAAAGTAAATAAGTAAAGTAGGCTGAGTATTTTTATACATCTTAAAACATGTCTGGTGGGGATCTTTAAATTTGGGAAAAAGACAGCACTGGAACTGGACTGGTACTCCATATTGGTAGATACGCTCAGTTGAGGTATCGGTATTGGGAGAGAAAAAGTTGTATCGATGCATCCCTACCTCTGGACGTGGCTGGACGACATACAACTATACAACCTTCTTTGTTTGATGCATACTTTGAGAGACACATGTATGCAGTATGTCTTTCTGCTGCACCTGCCTTGTGCGGCTCCACTCTAGACTTATTATCATCTGACACCGTGACATCAGTCTGCAGGACAGATGCCACACAGAGGCAACAGTTCCTGGATTAGAATTGTGGTCATTGACCTTGCTGGAATGTATGTGCATGAAGGGAATTTGCATCTGGTTACATTACTCTGACACACATTATGGTCAGATTGTGTACTGAGCACAAAGGACACAGTGTGAGCCTAGTGAGATGAGGTGGCACAGGTCGAATGATACATTACTGCCGTTACTGACCCACAGCTGCAGCTCCTCTGTGGCAGGGTCAGCAGGTGATGGTGTGCAGGTGTGCAGAGCAAATATCTTTTTCTACAAAAGAGGAAATTTCACAGTCCTTATTTTTCGGATAAAATATACAGTTTTACTGTATGTGTATAAATTCTAATTTATTCCAATCACCTGGTTGAAAAAGGGTTAAAAAGGTGGGTTAGCTTGACTCTTAAGGAATGCACAGTATATCCAGCTGTGTAATCTGACTGGTTTATTTAGGAAGAACAGAGAGTCACACAGAAGGACAGACAGAGTGAGAGAAAGAGAGATGGTGCTTGTGGTTTTAAGTGTGTTGTGTTAAAGTGGCAGTAAATGGTTTTATAGTGTGTTATTATGGAGCCATTCTAAAGATGCTGGGATGCCAAAGCAAAGAAATATGATGGAGGTTATACTCAGAGGCTTCACTGTCCATTCAGTCTGTATTACATTAGAGCTGGAGTTCACAGAAAGGAAGCAATGACTCATAAATCCAGCTCATTTTCACTGACGGGTTTATTCAAACAGCCTTCTCATAAATACTTATACATTTATGTACATTTATTCAGTGTCACTTCCATCCCTGTACGTGAACCTGGCATCTACAACACAGTAGGAGGGAGAAAAAGCTAAACTAAAATGTTTAACAGCCACTACTTTTGCTGCACATTTAAATGTCAAAGTCAGGAATATAAAGTAAGAAGAACAAATTCCACAAAGTGTTTTTCTACTTGATTATTCAAAAGTTAATTTTTTGATGTTTATAAGAGAGACAGAACAGAGGAGGAGTGAAAAACCAAACTGTACGGAGCAAAGCCTGGGGTTGCTCTGGATGATTGTGCTGGTGTTGATATTCAAAATGACTGTGAATGACCTAAAATAAAGCACACGCGCTTGCACACGTGAACACACTTTTTGTCTGTGTGCATGTACTGCATGTAGGCTTATGCTTGTAGGTGCACATGTCAGAGTTTGAGACAATTAGCGCAGCCAAGACAATGAAGGAAATATATATATATATATTATATATATAGGTAAATGTGCTGCAAAATGTGAGAGCTTGTAGACTTGATGTGAGAACTTGTAGAACAAAAATCTGAACTGGTATGTTTAAATTTGCACTTGTAGAAAATATTCACACCCCCGTGTTCTGTATGTGTAGTCACAGAAAAAATAATCACAAATGTGTAGATTGATATTTGACAGCTGCAAACTTGTAATCCAACATTTACTCATATTTATTTGTTTTACTTGAGTCCATTTTGCAGAACAACCACAGCTCGGTGATCGCAAACTCTCGAATCACTGCAAATTCACAAATGTGCTCTCTCGACTTCAAATTCAGCTCACATGTTGTCTGAATATTTTCTACAAGTGCAAATTTAAACATACCAGTTCAGATTTTTGTTCGACAAGTTCTCACATCAAGTCTACAAGCTCTCGCATTTTGCAACATATTTACCTTCATAGAAATATCTCCGTTTAAATCATACGCTGACATCCATGTCAACAACAGTGTGGGAAAGTGAGTGCAGCAGAAGTGCAGGCATAGAACATATGGTAGTTGTCATCTAACATGCAGTTAGATAGTGGGTTTGAGATTAGTGCTTTTCCTAAAGTTCTGTCTGAGGAAGTTTTTTGCTGCACCACTACTCCACCCTATAATAAAATGAGAGGAATGCCATAGCAGTAATATAAGACATATGCTGAGTAAGTTACACCTGGATGTTGTATTGTGGTAATAATGATTCATTGATGCAGGCATACTACCCAATATCCAGTTTTGCATACATTTTGCACTAACATGAACTCCTGATTTGATGTAAAAAAAACCATCTTTTTCACTCGGCATGAAGCTTCATTCTTGACCTTTCATTTTTGAAATGGCAGTTTGGCAAAACAATCCCAACGCAAGGTCCACTTACTATCTTTTTCACATGGTCTTCATCAGCAGATGTTATATAATATTTGTGTTAATAAATGCCACCTTTTCAACGTCCCCTTTAAAATTTTCTAGTGCCACACAACATCTACTGCCCTAGATGTTTTATAGCAACACCTCAGGAGTTCAAATCTTATTTAAAGATATAATCTCCAAGATTTTCATTTAAATAAATGTCTGTTAAGTCACTATCTATCGCCGAATGAGGCAACACAATGGTGATTGAGCCTATGACCCACTGATGAAAGCCTGCAGCATTTGCAGTATTACGACCCGGGTGTCGAGAGCGACTTTCCTGGAAAAATCACAAGTGGCGCACAGTTAGGCTTTTAACAAGGCAACAGACTCAATCTTCAACTCACCTGTGTGTGAAGTGGCGTACTGTTTTTTCTGGTCTCTGCAATTACCATAGGTGCCGTGAAAGACAACGAAATGAAAATCTTCGAGATTATAACTTTAAGGCTTTTGTTTTTTCAGTATGTGAAATTTTACTGAATGTTCTTACTCAAGAGTGAACTGTAAAATGATGTTAACTCCAGGAGAGACTTAACAGGGACCCACAGCTAGTGCAAATACACATGCAATGAGCCTTGTGTAATACATTAAAAGGCCAATTACTCACATTGAATAGTGAATGAATTCTCACCACCTTTGTTTGTGTCTTAGTGTGAACATTATTACATAACATTTATAACATTTTTCTAGAAATGCCGTTCTACACATTACACTCACACCTCAACAGCATGACTGCTCGTCAGTTGTTGTCTTCTCTTGGCCTTTATCAGTTTGTAATAGTAGATAAGGAGGAGCGTTTGAGTGTCATCTCCTGTAACGGCTGTATGAGTAAATTCTGACTTTGGTTTCCTGTTTTTGCTGGCCACGCTAATAAAACTGCTGTCATATTGACATGAGTAGTGGGAGGGAAATTCTCACTGTGAGGGCCTTTCTATTTTCTTATCATTTGTTTTATAATTTGAGGCTTTTATAGGAGGAGTTTCTCTTTGTTGTCAATGAGGGTCCACGGTTGAAGGGTGCAATTTCTATAATTTATTGTTTCATAATGTGATCTTGAAAAGCAAAAGCCATTTCACATTTTATCTCTGGTTAAGGGCTATTGATATAATAATATTGTCTCGACTTCAACACAGCGTCACAACATTTTGAAAAAGGATGCGTCATCTGCGTGTCCATTCAGGGACAGCATGGATTGTACATCACTGCTCTTGAACATGCCAACAGCATTATATGCATGCAAATAAATGTGAATGGTGTCAACTAACTGTGAAGTGGCAGGCAGTGCTAGAGTTTAATCAGTGACACGATCACTACCAGTTAAATTCTGAGAACAAGGAAATCACTTATATCAACAGGATGCAGTAGTGGTTTAAACATGACGCAAATATGCTTGTGTGCTTCAGATTCCCACTGTCTCAACGATACAGAACAGTTTAAATTCAGCTCAGCTAGGTAAATATGGTTACATGATTTTGTTTTGAATGATGAATCCTGATAACTTTGGTGATCCTCTGATTTTTCATCTACAGTAGCTCCATAACTCTGTCCAGTACTTTGGTTTATGACCAAATACCTGCCAAACTATTGAATTTCCCATCAGCCCCGTATGTACTTTGTGTTTACTGCACATTTAACAATTGCTCACTTGATAACAAGCTAAACTAAGATGGTGAACATCTTAAACATTATATCTGCTAAACATCATCATGTAGCATTGTCATTGCAAACATGTTGGCATGCTGCCGATAGCATTCAGTTCAAAGCACCTTTGTGCCTAACTACAGCCTCACAGAGCCGCTAGCATGACTGTGGACTCTTGAGGGCCGGGTTATGCTAGAAAAGAACCAGTTCGTACGACGTGTTGTCCGACCACATTCTGACGTATTATATTGGCAACTTTAATCTTGTTAAGCCCTGAACAGTGGCGCCAAATTAGGTGGTTCCTCCCAACTGGGGTACTCTAATGTCGTGAAACGGTCGCAGTTTGGTTAAGTTTAGGCACCAAAACCACTTGGTTAGGTTTAGGAAAACATGAGAAGAGATGTTTGACTTTATGTTTCACACAGGACACAAACTCCAGTCTCTGGCATACAAGTCCTGTATTTGACCCATCCATCCACCCTGTCCACCTCCCTTGGTGGTACTGATGTAAGAAAAAAACATGGTGCTGACTAGAAAGATTGCTCCAATTGAAAAACATTACTTTGAAAGTCATGCTGACTACATGTGATTTTAACACATTGTTTGCCACCACCATGCAATGCGTTGTTAAGAGGTCGTGGTCATTTCATGTTTTTTTTTTGTGAGATCAGTCTGGTTTTGGGTGGGTTGTGGTATTTGGGGCTACTTAGACCTAGAAAACTAGAGGCGTGTCCTATAACTGATTAAGTCAAGTCAAGTCAATTTTATTTATATATCCTAAATGAAAATGTAAAAAAAATGGCTGCTTTTATGCCGAATGGACAGGTTCTAGGCTTTGATTTGGCTACTTTTTGTCAGTCAAATCTGGCAACACTGGCTCTGACAGGAATCCTACTGCATCATATCTATCATATCAAAGAAGAATCACAGTGACAGGACCAAATCTAATGCACAGTAAAATGTTTATAATCTCTAATAAGCTGAATTCGTATGTGTTCCACAGTGGCCAAATGAAACTGGACTACCCAATCAGAGAAGACTCAACCAGATGAGACAAGTTTAAGCCGATGCTGAGGGCTCCAACCAACATGAAGATTTGTATGCGTGTGTGTGTTGTTACGTTATAGTTATGTGTATGTGTGAACACATCCGAAAACATGCATGTGAGTGTGTGCATTTTAAAAGTTAAGTAGCGCGAGTGTGAGTGGGGTGTGATGGTGTTCACTATGTCTGAGGAGGGTGTGATTAACTGCACCATCAGCCATGAAATCCACCAGTACCTCTTCTCCTCTGTGTATATCCTCGTACTATTGGTAAGTCTGTGTACATCTTGAATACCTGAACAAAACTGTCGAGGTGTCTGAATACTTTATGAAACTGCATAGCTAATGGGAAAGGGGTGTTTCTAAATTGAGGTCAGTATGACACAGGAAACTGTCTCAAACTCTAGAAAGCCAAGTTCCTCCTTTAAGACACAACATGCCAGCATTGACGCTCAAAGAACAAGGTCAGTTAATGTGTGCAGATTGCACCATAAGCAGTCTTATGTTGCGTCAATGAGGTCATATTTAGTACACAAGAAGGTTTCTTATGAATGACCCTGTGTTGTGGTAGCTTTTAGTTCATGAGGTGTGACGTGGGGCAACACAGTGGCAGTGGCATAGTGTCACATCACAGTAAAAAGGTCCTGGGTTTAAACCTGTCAACCTTATGGGGCCTCCTCTCGGTGCCCCTGTGTCCACCCATAGTCCAAAGACATGCAGGTTATATGAACGGGAGACTCTAAATTGCCTATAGCTGTGAATGTGTCTGTCTATTTGTGTCAGCACTGTAATAGCCTGGTGACATGTTCCAGTTCCTCACCTGTGGCTGCTTTTTTATCTGTTATCCAGCAACCGGTTGCATCCTCAAAGGTATTTCTGTGACGCCACAGATGACTACTTTCTGCTTTAAATGATAAAATGTTTGCCCAAAACCAATGTTTAAGTTCAATATTTCCACGTTACAGGCCAGTGGACAGCGCAGTCAGTGGAAATACTGAATTTAAACGTTGGTTTAGCCCAGGCTGACATTTTATCATTATGGGCAGACCGCAGATATTTGTGGACTCACAAAAATACCTTTGAAGATACAACTTGCTGCTGAATAATAGGTACAAAAATATCATTTTGACTTTTCTATTAAAATTTTCATTGGGAACGCTATGTGACTGAATCACAGAGTAATGTAAAGAGAGCTGAGGAGAGAAAGCGATGAATAGATGGGGTTGTGACAGCAAATCTGAGCCAAAACTTGTTTAGAGCATTATCCATTCTTCAACAGGCAAGTGTTACCTTTAAATATGCAGCCAGCTGTTCACAGCTGCTGTTTCTCTCAGCTGTGGGCGTCCACCCTGGTCACCAAGGGGAGCCTGATGTCACCAAAAGCCCTAAACTGGTCTTCCCTGCCAGCCCAGTATACTTAAGAATGACATCCATTTTGGACAATTCTGTACCTCACAATTTACATCCAATCTCAACATCCAGTGCCAATACACGAAGAAGTGCGCCCTTTATGTTGCGGTGTGTGGAGGTCGGGTGGCAGATGGGCATGTAGTGAGTCCTACAAGAGACAGGAGTTCTGTCACAGACCTGTAATTAACGTTTGCCTTTTTAGTAACCGGAACCACAATCTTTCCCTAACCTTAAGTGTTTATGTTGCCTAACCTTAACCTACCCAGTTTATCTGCCACAACCATGATCTTTAATCTTACTATACCTTAACTGTGTTTTATTTCCTTAACCATAACCAACGTTGCCATTCGCAGATGTTGTAGAAAGCAACAATTTTAAAAATGTAGGCATTAAACTTAAAAAATGTTGTCACTGAGCGTAATCTGGGATTTTGCAAAATCATCCAATATGGATGTTCTTGTTTGGTAATAGCTGAGCAGTCTGAGTCAAGGGGCAAGTGTTCTAAACACATACTTTAGTAATCAACTAATGAAGAGGAGCCTTGTGTCAGAGAATCTAAATAATCACAATAAATGATCTTCTTGATTCTAGGTAGGCGTTCCCTCCAACCTGTACTCTTTGTACCACGCTGCTCTGCAGCTGAAGCAGAAGAATGAGCTGGGGGTTTATTTAATGAACCTCACAGTGTCTGATTTGTTGTACCTGGCATCATTACCACTGTGGCTACAGTACATCTTCCAGGTAAACTAAAACCACTCATTTATTCTGTCATACTGTATATGTGATTTGCTGAACGCAGTATCCCTTAAGAAAAAATTCTCATTACATTCACCAGGGAGGAACTTTGAAAGTTCGACACTTTACTTGTGAAACTTTTTCACCATTCTACACACAACCGGACAGCTTTGCAGAGTTTTTAGTTTGGGGAGCAGCAGCTCTCTGTGGGATTTGCAGGAGATGCCGATGGGGGGAACATACTGCGGCGCTGGTTAAACTGCGACAGTGGGTTTCGAACTAAACTCCCGTCAATACATTTGGCTAACATCCACTCTCTGGCCAACAAAATGGTTGAACTGCTGCTTCTCAACAGAGCAAAAACCGACTTTCCAGATCTGCTGCCCTGTGCTTCACCGAAACCTGACTTGGTGAGCACAATCACAACCCGGATAGCACACTACATCTTTCCAGGCTTCCAAATCCTCTGAGCAGATCGTGTAACGGAGCTATCTTGGAAACTGAGGGGTGGCGTAATCTGCTTCTACATAAATGAAGGCTGGTGTGGAGATGTCACAGTGTTAAGGAAAACATGCACTCC
The DNA here is from genome assembly GCA_003416845.1 of Oplegnathus fasciatus. Taxonomy (NCBI): domain Eukaryota; kingdom Metazoa; phylum Chordata; class Actinopteri; order Centrarchiformes; family Oplegnathidae; genus Oplegnathus; species Oplegnathus fasciatus. Next base: position 352,084 of record NTHP01000482.1, read on the forward strand.
TCACTTAGAGACCATTTTCATTCACTGTAAACTGATCTATTCACAGCGTGAGTTTTCCTCCTTTACTCTGGTCAGTGTCTAATGAGACAAAGTTACAGGCTGCTTTGACTGCACTGACTGGAGTGTTTTTGAGGCTGCAGCTACAGATCTACTGTAACTGAACCCTCTATCATAGGATTCAATGACTACAGGTCTGTTGCCCTGATGTCTGTGGTCATGAAATCCTTTGAGAAACTAGTCATGCAAGGACATCACCGGCACCCTGTTGGACCCCCTGTAATTTGCACTGGGCAAACGGGTCAGTGGACGATGCAGTCAGCATGGGGCCGCACTACGTCCTGCAACACCTCGACTCCCCAGGGACATATGCAAGGATCCTGTTTGTGGACTTCAGCTCAGCATTCAACACCATCATCCCAGAAGTCCTTCGCTCTAAACTCATCCAGCTCACTGTGACAGCCTCTACCTGTCAGTGGATCACAAACTTTCTGACAGACAGGAGGCAGCAGGTGAGGCTGGGGAAAATCAGCACCCGGACAATCAGCACCGGTGCCCCTCAGGGATGTGCGCTCTCTGCTCTTCTCCCTCTATACCATCAACAACTCAGGAGACCTGTCTGTTAAACTCCTGAAGTTTACAGACGAGACAGATGACCTGCCTCATCCAGGATGGTGATGAGTTTGCATACAGACGGGAAGTTGAACAGCTGGCCCTCTTGTGCGGTCATAACAACCTGCAGCTGAACACGCTCAAAAAGTGCCCCAAAACTCTCCCCCCTCATCATACTCAACATCACTGTGTCTGTTGTGGAAACCTTCAGGTTTCTGGGATACACAATCTCCCAGGACCTAAAATGGGCGTCCAACATTGACTCCATTATCAAAAAGGCCCAGCAGAGGATATACTT
>NTHP01000482.1:353101-365104 GCA_003416845.1 Oplegnathus fasciatus
ACTCTCTGAACAGTTAAATCGGTCATATACTGTAGTGTCAGAAAACAATCCCTGTGCAATAATCCTGTAACACTAAAACATCCACTTACCTACAAATTACATATTTACAGTTTAAAATTCATGCTTTTTTTAACTTGTACATATCATCCATCACTGTCAAATATGAATCCTGCATGCTGTATATATACATGTATACAAGCAAATACTGTACGTAACCACCAACTTCATGTATATCCATTCAGTATTTATTCATATTGTATATATGTTTGTATTCTTTACAATTTACAGAAACACTTGACTTGTATATAGACATTGTATGCTGTTAGTAAAAGTTGCTTTTATATGTATTTATATATAAACCTATTTGTTCACCCACTTGTACTTACAGAAGAGTTACTTTTACTTCAACTTCAAATCTAACCCTATCTCACCTGCTTTACCTGGAATAACTGCGTTAATAGCTAACTTTTTGTTAAGAAGCAGTGCAGAAACTGATGATACAACCGCTGCACATGACGTTATAATTGTGCATAAAATGACAACAAAATGTAATAAAAATGGATGATGGATAGTGGATATCAACCTGCCAATAACTGGATAAACATAACGGAATAACCTTTTGTGTAATATGCAATAACTTATTACATTTTGTGATTGTTACATTATGATGATGATCAGTGACAATGAAAAATGTAGTAACATAATATAAATTGTAATACTACAACTGGATCTGGAGTGGAGTAATCTAAACACCAGCCCATCATCCCTCACTGGCTTCCCACTCAGAAACAGTGCATTGTACAATGCCTGGCCAAGCTGGATGCCATGCTGTCTATTCTGGATTATTATTATTATTATTATTATTGCAATACTGTACTGTATATGCATTTTTCATTTAAAAATTGCCCCTGAAATCATAATGTAATAACAATCTTAAAATGTAAGAAGTTATTATATATTCGCAGAAAATAATTATGTTGTGTGCTCAACATTTTTTACATTACATTATAGGCATGTTATTACATTACTGTGTAAACACTTATTATATTGACAGTTTCAAGCATTTATCTACATAATAGTTCTGTTTCATTGGTTTTATCCGTGCCACCTATTGTTCTGTACATCTACCTAGAGTCTAGTTTCATGTGCGTTGTGTTGTTTTAGGATGATGACTGGCGTCACAGGGAATGGTTGTGTCAGCTGTGTGGCTTCCTACTCTATGAGAACATCTACATCAGCATTGGTTTCCTGTGCTGTATCAGTCTGGATCGCTACCTAGCCGTGGTCCATCCATTAAGGTAATTTGGACTCGGTGTGATAAAAATGCAAGCAGCAGGTCACCGCCACTGTTACCTTAAGCTGCTCCAACTTTTCACCACTATTTCTCTGTGCTTATGCAATTTTAAAATGAATTAACATTAATTGAATGCTAATTACCTTTTTTTGTCTCCAGGTTCACCTCTCTCCGCTCTATGAGTGCAGCGTGGATCGTTAGCGCCATCATCTGGCTGAAAGAGATCGCTGTGGGTGTGGTTTTCTTCCGCCATAAAGAGCTGAGCAAAGACCGCAAGAACCAATCAGTGTGCTTCGAGCACTACCCCATGAAGCCGTGGGAGTATCCAATCAACTACTACCGCTTCACTATTGGCTTCATGTTCCCACTGGCCATTCTATCGGTGGGATAACTGTTTTACAAATCAATTATTAGTCACATTTTATTGATACGATTTTGATACAGTGGCATTTTATTGCATTTTAATCACATTTGAGATATTTTCACTTATGTTGCCTGATTAGACCCCCCCCTTTTCAGGACTGTGTAGATGTGTACAAACAGTACTTGACTGGCATCTCCTTCTCTCTCCTGTTAGTTTTGTTGTCCCACACTAACAGGTGCAAGACTGAAAACTGGTCCATAGAGTTTTGTCACATCATGTATCACCAAACATAGCGCCAACCAGCTTTAACCTGACAAGAGGTCTAATGAGCCAGAGTCACAGAAAACACCTGTGTGGGTGTGCAGGGACATTCAGTGAGACAGATAATTGGTCTCTAATAGCACCACACTACACGACTTTCAAAGTCGTCAGACTGATCACATTACATGACTGTCTGTCTTATAATGGGGCATCTTGAAGTTATTGTGGTTTGCACATTACACAAATGATCAGCAGCAGGGGGTCACACATTTCACATTTCAAGACATTTCACGTCTTTCAAGTCTGTCTGGTCTCCAAACTACGTTTAGTCAACAAAACACATGAAAGAAGTGATACGGGAAAAGATGTGAGACAGGAGTTCTTTCCTCCAAAAATGGATGTCTGCAAGAAGCTAGCGATCCAAGTTGTTTGTGCTCTGATTTACACAAAACACAATGACATTTCAGAAAACACAGATATTTAACCGATCTCTCAGATTGCATATTTGAAAAATCATGGGAACGAGCGCCGATTTGCCTCTGATCTGGGACTTTTGTCGGCGATCTCCAAAAACTGACAGCTGACTCCAGAGGATCTCAGGAAATGAAGGAAAATTCAATGTACTATTATAAATGCTAATTGTGGCCACATTGGTGGCTGTTTGGCAAAGGTTAGGCCACACAGTCTCGCTTTACAGCACAACATCTCCCTTCCCGACAGTATTCTTGGGAAAAGTGATAGAACTGAAGCTTGAAGAAGTGATATAAAGAATTCTATAATTTGCAAAACAGAAACCAAAGTTCATGTCTCAGTGTCTCACCAAAATAATTATCTGGACACATTTAAAATCCAAAACTGCAAAAACTACAGACTTGTGTGATGAATTAATTAATTACCTTATTTTCACTGTGTGTAAACTACCTTGAGCCTCAGTTCAATTGTGTAAATAAAGTCATAAAAAATGCGATAATTCAACGGAAATATGAAGTCGAGTTTGTTATCTTGACAATGATCCTGATGCATGTGTTTTCTGTCCAGATCAGCTACCTGTGTGTCCTTCGTGCCGTGGGTCGGAGTGCTGGGACACAGCCGGATCAGAAGATAAGGATCAGGCAGTTAGTCAGCAGCACCATCCTCATCTTCCTCGTCTGCTTCTCCCCCTACCATGTCTTCCTGTTAATACGCACTCTGCTGGAGCGGGACTGCAACTTTATCGCAGGTACAGTTTCTTTTCTACAAAGTAATCCAGTGATTAAGGATGAAAACGTTTTTCTCTTAACCATGTGGCCTGTATTCTTTTTTTCCAGGAATATTTAACTACTACCACCTGTCGTTGTTGCTGACCACCCTGAACTGTGTGGCTGACCCCGCTCTCTACTGCTTTGTAAGCGAAGGTGCCCGCCGCGGCCTGTACAGGGCCATATTCCGGCCTGTTGCCAGGATACTATGCTGCTGCTGTCGCCGCGGCAATGCCAGCCCCGGCAACCCAGCCACCGATTCCCATGAGGTCGCCACCGACGAGAACAATGGCCATCCAACTGTGATGCTGCTCACACACACCAGCACGCTCAACAACTTAAAAAAAGACACTTCTAGCAAAAACACAATTTCAGTCACACAGACTGATGAAAAAGCTATCATACCTTTAATTGTACAAAATGACAGACACTCTGACAAATTTGTGGACAGTGATGGAAAGCCCAGCTGCGTGATAGCCATGGAAGAGCAGAGCCAAAAGACAGAGAGGACTGAAGAGACTGACAAGAACACCAGCTAAAATGATCCAAGGAGCAATCAGGAACCATGCTAGTGCAGAGCAGTGGGATTAAGAGGACAAGACTGATTCCCAGACTAAACTGAACTAAGCTAAGAATGAGTGGAGAACGCACAAGAGAACAACAACAACTACCCTGCCTGTAAGGCTCAATCTAGCAGTGGCCCTAATGAGAGCATGCTGCCTCCCCAGCTGTGTTTACATCATCATCATCCAATGGCATTGGAATCCTGTTTACATTTCTCTGGTTTATACACATGGGAGAAATTGGAGGTGTAGTTTCAGACTGACAAAATGCTTATGTATCAGGAAGTCATAGTTACTGACCTGTAATTAATAGTGCATTTGGTTACCAAACCCTTGACGGGGAACTTGCCAGTATTCCTTGAAAACAATAGTATTATGGTACCACAACGAACTGAAAAAAATCATAACACCTGATGGAGGGTGTGGCAACATAACCTGGCACTCCCTAATAACTGATCCCATGCACGTGTGACCACGCTTTTGGCAGACAGAACAGCAGCAGAAACAACATTTAACCATACGTACAGATACAAAAAAACAAAACAAAAATGAATGAGCCCGCTGAACACAAGTATAACGGTGTGTCTACACAGGAAGGAGTTTCAGCCGCATTTTTCAATTGTCTGTCTCTCGTGTGGCTGATGGAAGAGGTACGCTTCTATTTGAATCAATCCACCTGTCAACACTGGCTGCGGAACGGATTGGGTTTCACTGTGCTGGCAAAGTGGCACAATAAACACATACAGCCATACAGCTGCAGAAGCACATCACAGGGTAGCAGAAGTAGCAGTGTAAAATTTGCGCCTATATACAAAATAGACTTACGCAGGCAACACAGCAGGGACAAAGTATGTAAATGTCTTATCTGTTATGACGGCACGTCAGCACTAAAAATATTTCACTATTGTCCAGTTTAGTCAGGTCTGTCAGGTCAAGGAAAACACAAAGAAAGTTCAGTGTTCGTGTCACCACTGATGCTCTGATGTCAGGTTTTATCCAATTGACAGCTGAGAATATCACTGTACAGTTTGTCATGGAAGGTGACCAGGACCTGTAAGACACCATTCATGGGTCAAGGTGCAGCTTTGAGAATGACAGCTGAATTTGAACTTTTATTTTACAGACAGACTTACACCATATGCTTTGTTTCACTGTTATTTAAACTTGAGGCTTACTAAAAGCAGCTAGCTTGATAGGCTCCATCCCTGCGCTGAGCAGTGTGCCACTGTGACAGAGGAGGATCGTGGACAGATGAGGTCCTGACAGTTTTACAAAATGTCGCTGCTGCCATTCAAAACTGAATTATCATCTACTGGTAGACAAGACCCAAACACATGAAATGTTTTATTTTCAGTAGTCACATAATCTATGGAACATTAAAAATAGTTATCGACTGGTATGCATTAATTCAGATTTGACCCTATGTGTGTTTGAAGCTCTGTGATTTGGGTGGGCCAGGTTGTGAAAAATCCGTTTTGATGGTGTTTATCATTTCTTTTTGGTAATAATGAAGCTATAAATGGCAATACAATCATTTTCCCTTGGTTCTTTTTTTTAACGGCTTAATAAAGATCTCTAAAGTAAATGATTTATTAAGTGTCAATAAAACTATTAACTACAACTTTTTTTTTTATAAAGGGTGACTTATTAGGAAGTGGTGCCAGTGTTCCTTTAAACAATGTCAGTGAACTCATTTTGACATACGTATGCTCCATAATACTGATTCTTCTCTCTTCCCAGAGGCAATCTATAATGTAATAATTAAGTCTGGGACTAATTGTGCCATTAGAAGATAACTGTAACTGTAGGTAGAAACCCTTTAATATTGATAAGAAATCTGTTAATTTTCTGGTTTAATTCATCCACAGTTCTTTATGCCATATAACCCAGAAAAAATACTTCAAGACCTTTAAAATAATTTTACCCTGTGAGATAAAGTAACGCCGTAGAGCATTCAGTATCAAAACACAGACCTTTTAAAAACTTTACTTTAAGTGGTGCTGATACCACATCACAACTGCAGTAAGAGGGCATTCTAAGTGCATATCTTATGGTACAGCTGTACAACGACTGAATTAAAGTTGTCCACGCCATGAAAATTTACAATATGACAGAAATCTACCAACTACCAACCTTCCACTGTGTTTTGTTCAGTATAATATAATGTCCATGGTTTTGAGACTTCAGCTTCATTGACTTAGAAATCTTAAGTTTTAAAGTAAGACTGTGTAACTTTTGCAAAACAGCCAATGTGGCCAATAACTGACAAATAAGGGATAATGCTAAAATATAGTGTAACAGCAGCACAAGTGGAGAAGAGTCATCAAGTCAGCAAACCAAGTCAGTAATGTCTGTTACACAGCAACAGCTACAGTACCTAAAGTTTGCTAACATTACTATGTAGCTTACATTAGCCACCATAAGCTCTTACCAGACCAATTGTGCGAGAGTACCTATGAATATAACTTTAAATTTATGAGAGGAAGAATGTTATTTCTTTCGTCAAAAGCTATGCAGTCTTGGTTTAAACAGTAATTTCTTTATAATTTGACTGGACTGTCCTTCACTCTCATTTAACTCTAACTTCAACTTGTTTTTAATACCTTACATTTGATTTAAAAAGTGTTACTATTCATTGTTCAGTATTTTTGAAAAAACACTTGTCATCTTAAGAAATTATAATACTTCATGGCGGGCTTTAAAAAGGTCAGTCTGTGGTTTTTAATGTTGGCATGCATCTGTCCAGGTTGGCTTTTGTGCTATAAGAGACTATCAAGGGAAAGAATCTCTAATGTTTACATGGGGCTATTTGCATGCATTGGCATGGCACTATATTGTTATGGTTGTAATTTTATATTGAATTTAAGAATTTAAGTCCATCTATTATTGAAAAATAACATTATACTCATAAATTGTGTTATTATGACATGTTCAAAACTTTAGTTTCTATGGAAGTATAACATTCGTTTAATTGTTATAAAAGTATGACATTTTTGTCAAAATTTAAAATCTACTATGACTTTACGGTGGGAGATTTAATTGTTACAGAGATGTAATATTATGATCAAACCTTCAGTTGTAATGGAACTATAACATTATGGTAAAAGCATCTTGTCATAATGATAAATGTTCAAATGATATATCTTCACAGTGATGAATGTGATAAAGAATATTTTTTACTAAAAAGGACAGCTTCTCATATTTTTAATGGTGTGTGCGCTCCCTGTGCAGACACATACTTATGCGGGACTTAAAGTAATATTGCCTATTATAATTCTGCTTTATTGTGTTCATGTATTGTTTTGCTCATTCATTATCTGGCACAATATGTTTATTCAATAGCACTTGGACTGTATGCATGGGTGCATGGATTGTGCATGGATGAGTACAAAACACAGGCATGTTGGGCAGCTATAGGGGTCTTGCGCAATTCAGTAGACCATGCAATTTTGAGTTAGCGCAGCCATGCGTTACGCTGATGTGTGTGTTCTGTGATTACAGGTGAGCATCGTGGTTGCTAAGTTGTTAAAGTGTACTAATGCAGATGTAAAACGAACGCACATACGATTGTGAGTATCAATAGTGGAATAGGAGTAAATGTGATTTCATTGGTACATGGTACAACTGGTAAAGAAATAAATTTCTTTAAAACCGTGCACGTCTGGAAAATCCTTTCATACATCCAAGTGTGTAACGTTAACACATCCAGCAGTAGTGAATCACAGTGCAGTGACTGTGTGTGTGTACGTACGTGACCCTGTGGTCTCTGTGCGGTTTCAGCCTGACCTCAGGCATCCCTTTCTGATTCTGTTTCGATATACCCAATTTACACTCCCTGCCCAGCACCAAACAGCAGACAGACACTGTTAGCTACTAGATGGTGAACATAGTTGAACATTTAGTAGCTAAAGAGGCAGATATTTTTCTCAGGAGTTGGTGGAGACCGAACCAGAACTAAAAGGAGAGTGAATATTGGACTTACAGTCATCCGGAGGACAGAAACTTAACTCTTAATGTTGGTGTAATGTTGCTCTGTGTTTGCTGGATGTGTAAATAAACAAATGTTTGCTAACATGTCAGCTGAATCAACTTTATTTTGTGATAATATGTCAATGTTGCAACCAATTAATGGATGTTTGACAGCATTAAACATATTAGATATGATACAGATGCATGACATTTTCTCATCAACCTTTTTGATTTCAGAAAACAGCAAATCACACCAAGACCTTACAAAAAGAAACACAAAACAATAGGTTACATGTTACAAATACATTCCTCTGCTCATCTTCTTCCTCAAAGTACTCTGCTTGCAGCACTTTCCTTTCGGGGGATCTGGTTCCTTTAACAGCTTCAGTATTCTGTCCCTTTACTCGGTGAAGTGAAGTGATGTTATGGTTGGCTGGATGTGAGTCATTAGTGTTTATTGGTTTTAGGAAATTAATAAATACAGCTGTCAGGTGAATCAGGAGCTGAAAATGAAAATGACTGTGTGTGAAAACTGAAGCGCTCTTGGTGTGTCGTTGTATTTGTTTTTGTAACAGAATCCTTCCTCTGGAGGCGCTTGTGATGTCGTAAGTGTGTGTGTGCGTGTCTACTCGAAGTGTGCAAATAGTCCAGACAAAAAAAGGACTTTAAAGATGTGTGTTTGTGTGAACAAGAACCCTTGAAAATTGTGGAATGTGTGTATTGGGAGATCTGCATGTAGTCTCTGGATGAGTGTGTGTGTGTGTGTGTGTGTGTGTGTTATGAGGAAGGCAGAATATACGTATCCATGTGAGTGTGTTGTGTGTATTAATCTTGGCAGTATCAGCTGCTCCTGGCTGCTGCTGTCGTCCAGCAGGAAGTCATATTAAACTTGGGTCGTGCTGGGGTCAAAGGTCACAGTTGAAAAGGAGATGAAGGGAGATGAAAAGGACAGCATGGCAAAACAGAAGCAGAGAAGTGTGTTGAAACGACCCCATTCTTTGGCTTTACATCATAACATATTTACTGGATTTACTTTTTTTCCCCTCCTGAGTAAAACCCATCTCATGTTTCCGGTGTGTTTGGAATAAATAGAAGCAGAACTGGATTACAATAAAAGATGAAACAACAAACGAGTTCTGAGGTATTTCTCATAAAGGTGGCTCAGAAAGGCAGGGCTTATTCTAAGAAGCATTGACTCAGTCAAACCTGGTTTGACTTGAGACATCAAGCACCAGTCAGATCAATTCACAGTGAGGAAAACGGACATGTAAAGACAAAACTGTGATGTTCGTGGCCACAGACATGCACATATTAAACATATAATGTGGAGAGTAAAATATCAAAGCAAAAACTAACAAAACCACTACCAAACAAAGCAAAAGAGAACTTTTGGTAGCATGTTGTAGACCAGCAGTGAGCTCAGCCTTTGACCCAAGTAGAGATGAACTTAACTCAGTTTCAGTCTGATTGATTCTAACATTAGTAAAGCCTGCAGTGAAGCCTGAAAGCTAGCCGGACCTGGACCAGGCTATAGTCTGGAGGGGTAGCTTTCCACTGCAATCAGACTCATTTAAACCTCCTTCATGGAACAGAATTTCCTGAAAATGAAAATGCACTTAAAGTAAGCAGGACTTAACTGTTCATCTTGCCCTCATGAAACACCCTCCTGGTGAGAAGTTTCCTTCTTGTTTTACTATTGTGGTAAAACCAGTGAAAGGTTTACTTATAATGAACATTTCAATGGTTCTACCATAGCACAAGTAGAGAAGAGTCATTAAGTCAGCAACCTGACTCAATAATATAAGTTACATGGTACTACGTATCTAAAGTTTGCTAAAGTTATATCATATATCATAAGCTACTGCTCACACCAGACCAAGTAAGGCTGTAACAGCAACACCCCCGAGCATATTAAATCAACAATAGAGCATTAAATTGCTTGTAAATTAATTTATCTTACTTGTTATGTTGAAGAGTGTGTTGTTTCTTACATAATCTCAATTTAAAACATTTAGAAAGTGCTTGAAAATAGAGTTTAATATTAGACTTTTATGCATGTTATCTTTATCTTTTCTAGGCTTGCACATTGAAGTTTGTAATGTACCTGGAAACTGCCTTGAAAGTTTGTATAGTCAGGTCAATGCAGGCTTAGTTATATCTTAACATTTAGGTTTCTGCCTGTAAACTTTTGTAAGTATGTGCATTCAGTTCCATGTCTTCAAGGGTATTTTTACGAGCTGTGAGGATGTAAAAAATTACAAAAGATGACATGAATAAAACATTGTTTTTCAAGCACACCTTTATGAATACTTTACTATCCAATAACCAGCATATTGTCCTTGCCAGCATGCTACATTTGATATTAAATCACAACTTGACAGTGGGCCGTTTTAATCACCCGCTGCCGAGCCCACCTGTCCTGGGCCGTGCACAAACCCAGCCAGTTTGTAATGTCTCCAGTCAGGATGCTTTCTATTGCTCCTCTGTAAAAGTTAACAAGAACTTGGCACAGGAATTCTGTGGTGCTGTGATGGACAGGCGATCTTTGCGGGGCGTCTGATTATGCTTGTACAGACAAATCCTTAAGTAATATACGTCTACGTAGAAATGTAATCACGTGTAGTGACGTTAATTGTAAGGATGTGGAGCATAGGAGAGATCTCTGCTTCATGTATAATGATATAGCAAGTGCTTTGTATGAGGCCAGTAAGCCCTATTTCAAGCAGAAAAACATAAGACACATAACATCAGGCCTGGCTGGAACAGGTTATCATGGGTATCATGCAGAAGCCTGTGAAGCCTTTAAATCATGAGCTATGGCAGGTAGACTCAGACAAGGGCCTGTGCTCGAGTACAAGAAGCTCACTGTGAAGCTGCATAATAATAATGCTATTGATTTTTGGAAAGAAGTGAGAGTTCTTATTAACTGTAAAACATCTCTACCATGCACTGTAGATGGAATTTCTGAACAGACAATACTGTTGAGTTATGGTGACAGCATTATAGTACCTTATTCAACTGCATCAAAAGTGATCTGCATAAGGCGGACAATATTGAGAGTAATGACTCAATGAGAGTAATGGTTATGTCACTTGAGGTGTACCAAGCTATAAACAAGCTGTCTGATAGCAAAGCAAGTGGTTTAGACCATATTACTGCTGAACACCTTTAACATGCCAGTCTGAGGATAGCTCCTCTCCTTACTTTTTTTTCTGGCTTTATGATTCATGGCTTGTTACCATGTTGTCTGTTCTGTTAGTGCCAGTCATTAAGGACAAAGCTGGTAAACTATGCAACCTAGATAACTACAGGCCCATAGCTTCAGCCAGCATACGGTCACAAGTCCTAGAAAGATTAAAGTTTATTAAATCCACAGATAACCAGTTTGGTTTTAAAGCTAAACGTGGCACTGACTTGTGTATATATCTCTTAAAGGAAATTGTAAACAAATATAGAGGTCAGTTTTGATGTGTTTTACTGATGCTTCTAAAGCTTTTGATCGTGTTAATCATCACCCAGTGTCTCCAGGTACAATCAGCCCACAGTGAGCTTGAGTAAGAATACACATGTAAAGACAGCTGTTGAATGTCTAAAATGTCTAATGCTGCTTTGTTTTCACTCCAGCCTTCTGACAACACTAAATATACACACAGGGTCATTTAGCCTTCCAAACAGAGTATGATTAGTTACTGTTATTGCAGTTGTACACCCACAGCCTAGAAATACCGTAACGACTGTGGACAAATTTAATGTTTTTGAGAGAGCGGCTCTTCAAACTCTATCTCGGAAACCAACCTCAGCTGTTTACATCTGCGTTTTTCCTGTCTCTCCCTCTCTGCGGCTCTTTCTTTGTTTTGGGTAAATCACAAATGTCAGAAAACTATAAAGCAAAGAAATGGAAGGCTGGTTTTCTTGCTACATTACCAAACTCCATGAGCAGAATACAATTTGTATTACACATAGAGTAACCACATTCTCACTGGTGGTAACACTCTGTTTTCTTCTTATGTAGACACATAAATTGTAATGTGAGACTTCAATACACTAGTTTAGTTTAAAGTGGCAATAGACAAGTTTTTTGCTTTAACTTATCATTATGAAGTAAATGTAGATTGCACAAAGTAATGGCCATAGAAAAATGACACCATCAGCGTTTAGATTAGTTCCCTATAAACCTCGCTTTCTCTATGCAATTCTGTCTGCCACTGGGTACGATCTCCCAGGAAAATGAATGCTCGATTTACGGCATAAAGGAAGTGCACCAACCTCTTTCTATTGTCTTATTGCTATATGATAAATGTGGAATATTGCACA
>NTHP01000482.1:365453-383672 GCA_003416845.1 Oplegnathus fasciatus
AACTGTCACTGGATCACTTTGATACTGAAGAAAACCTAAAAACGTGATGATTCTCAGGCGAGTTCTAAGGAGCGTCTTTTTAATGATTTTTAAGCAGATTTATGGACGTTTTTATGGATATTAGAGATATTTTCGATATAATGATGTCCTCAGAAAGTGTAAGCCACACTGAATCTAAAAACATGTGTTTTGTGCCCCTGTGTTCAGATTTGACTGAGTTATGACTCTGTGAAGGAGGTGCTAAGGGTGTTTAGGTACTGTACTGTAACTGAGCAAGCCGTGTGTCACATACTGTATTTTCTGTCCGTTGATTTTCATATGAACAAGTAGATCGATCTGACTGGATCGACACTGGCTGAAAAAATAACTTTTGTTTGTTCCACAGAGCATCTTTAAAGACACAGTGAAACGAAAAATAAAAATGAAAAGTAAAAATATTTTTGATGACTCAACTTGAACCCAGAGGTGGTTACATAAATGTATCNACAAAAGTAACATTTATTAGATAGACTTCAGATTGGTGGCATGGTATTTTATTTAAACTACATTATAATCCGTACAAAAATATTTTCCTGACAATTAAATTTAAATCAAAGCTAAAACAATTATTGAACGTTATTATTGAATTGTCCAAGTAGAGTGTTGTTGAGAAGCAAATCATTTTCTAAACTGCATCACAAGCATCCATTTTCTAAAAAGGACCATCATGTTTTTATAAACTTTTGGTAATATTCATCATAATGTGTGACAGATATTGTAGTTGCTTCTTTTGGGGGTGAAAACTTTGCTTTTAAGAACTGACACATGCCAAACAAGCGTTGTTCAGTGTTTCTGGTTTCAAATAATAATTTCTCATAAGATTTTGACTGCAGAATTTCTAACCCCATACAGGAACACACACCCCAATTTATGAGCTATCAGCAGTAAATACTTAAGAAACAGTTTACAGCATTGTGGACGTGTAGTTGTAGCCTTCATAAAATCACATCACCAAAATAAAAACAACATTTGTCCTGTCAGCAACAATACAACGAATCATCTCTACCATTACAAGTCATTACATAGAAAACACTTCTATTCTTTAAGGCATCAGAGTACTATCAGAGATGGGATTTATTCATTAGTGAGGCAGAGAGAAAAGAGAGCTGGTTTTATTTGAATCTACTTTGCTTTGTCACTGGTAGTCAAGGAAGAGGGCTGAAAGGCAACCAAGGCAGCATCCAAAAACACACACACACACACACACACACACACACACACACACACACACACACACAACTCTTTCTTCATTCTCTTTTTTTTCTCTCTCACTTCCTTTCGGTTATCTGAATAGAGAGGAAACCTTATTTCACAGATTGGCACATTCCTTGTTTGTGTCTTGTGTCTTTGCGTCTCTGTGCTGCTACCTTCTCAGGGCTCTGAGCTCGCATTCACAGGCTCTTTTAAAAATACAGCTGACAAGATGAGTTGATCAGGGTTTTGGAGTGGTGGAGCCTAGTGTGACTTCCAGTAGTCTGGCGATGATGTCAGAGTGTGTGGGGTGAAAGGTCAAACCATCCACCTCCATGGCCAGGTGGCCAGTTTTCCCGCTTCTTATCCCAAAACGCACCAGAGTGGAAAGGATAGACTCCTCCTGGAGGAGAAAGAGAGAGAATGTGTGTGTAAATGGCAGTGCTAGAGATGTGCAATAGGTACATATCACCTTATAAAGTTGTTATGATGAATGTATTAGCAGCTGCCTGTTTACACATCCAGCAGAGACAGAGCATTACATTCGCATTCATTTGGAGCTGTGTTTCTTGCCATCTGGCAAATGTCTAGTACTCACTCTCCTTTAAGCTCTGTTTTTGTCTCCATCAACTCCTAAAGAAAATTATCTGTCTCTTTGGCTTCGAAATGCTCACCAGCTAGTCTCTAACTTTGTCTGTCTGCTGTTTGGTGCGGGGTAGGTAGTGTACAGTGGGTTTATCAGAGCTTTTTCATTGTGAACAGCTGCCTGCTGATGCTTGAAATGAGGCTGATGAGAGTTTGCAGGCCTGAAAACCAAAACAATGAAGAGCTGAGGGGAACTGCAGAGTCAGGTCCTCTGTAAGTTTGTCACTTTCGGAGATACTTTTCACATTAAACACAGCAATTTGATCCAAAAATACTGTTTATTGCAGCTATAAGTTACTTAATTTTATTTCAAAAGCTCAGGAGAATATTCAGGACGGTATGTGTGTGTGTGTGTGTGTGTGCGTGTGTGTGTGTGTGTGTGAGTGTTAGTGTCTGTCACCTTGTCCACAGATGGCAGGTTAGCAGTCCAGTCCTGGAGCTGTTCTCGGGGGGTTGTGTGTTCCAGTCCCAGTCCTTTCTTTAGGTATCGCTGGTGAGAGGGGCAGGTGTGGAGCAGGTAGAGCCCACAGGCCACAGCATATCCTCCCCAGTTAGACACCCCTGCAGGAGGGAGGGACAGGGATGAGATTGAGAGGAGGAGGATAAACCAAAGACATTGGTTCTTAATGAGGAGTGATCATGGTCATCAGCCAATGGCAAGACAGTAGCCTACATGAGTCCAAACTTGTATTTTTTTTAAATAACTGTAATAAAAAGCAGGAAATGTACCGACAACTTAAACATGGTAAAAGAAATGCTCCCTTTAAGATGACTGTTTGGAGAGAGTTGACATACAATTTATAATGCTGGCAAAAAAATAATAGCTGTTAGCTCACCAGTCTTACTTTCAATTTTTTAACCAGGATAACTAAATTTAGCAGGAAAAATAATATTAGATGTCGGGACATTGCCGTAGTTTGAGTGAAACGACGCCCTCCATAGAGCAACTCAGTCCAGTTAAGAACTTGAGTGGTCCCGCTCTCACATTGCTGCTTGTCCTCGTGTGTGTACTGATTATCTAGGAATGCATCACGAATGCAACATTGAATGTGCGGTGGAGGTTGTGGAGAAGCCAGTCACTTCTATAAAGTGTGGTCAGTGTGTATGTTTGATAAACTGTGTATGCATTCTGTGTGTAGCTGTGTAAGTGTTAGCTGTGTACCTGAATTTCAGTAAGCATTTAGTTTGTATCCGTGCCTGCAAGAGCAGTGTAATCAGCAGTGACATGTACATGTGCAGCTGTTAAAACCATTTCTGTGCTGTGTGTATGCACCCATACCAGTAACAGTTGTTATAGTCTGCAGTGTTTACAACTAGTATAATGATTGTAAGTCCATACCAGCAGTGATGGCGTAGTCAGCAGGAACAACACAGGCTATGAGACTCCCTTTGGGCATCAGGGTCTTCACCTTTTCTTTCAGTTTACCCATCCCCAGCTCATTACCCCCATCACCGATTCCTACAGAGACAGAGAGAAGAATATCTGCTGAAGTATAGGGGGAAGTTAAGAGTACGGGGAGCAACATACATAAAATACATTCAAAATAAAGAGAGTAAGAGAATGGAGAGTAAGGAGAATAAGTACTTAAACATCATAACAGGTGCAGCAGGAGCACAGAGCCAAGGCCAACAACGTTTCTGTCCAGATGCTAAGCGAGTATTCAGTTTGTGTGTAAAAACTGCAAATAGTATTAATGGCAAGCATACCTACAACAAAACAGATCACAAATCTATTATGCATATGCTATGCATATGTTAACCATTTAAGAAGTGATACAGTCCAGGATGTTTCAGCCAGGGAGAGGCAAAGGCAATGGTGCTACTCCTTGGGAACCAAGACTGTTTGCTCCCCTCAAATCATGTTGAAAGAGTACTCCACCAATTTAGCATTCTACTACTGTAACATGGCCAGATTCACAATGGTCAGTTAAAAAAAAGGATCAAAATCGGTGCAGCAGAACCAGAGATACTGTCTTTTTTATTCCACGTGTTCCTCTTCCTCATCAAAACCTGGTGCCTACAGAGATCTGAGTGTGTTATGCTAGTAGCAGCTAATGTAGCGTGGAGCCTCAAGCAGAGATGAGGAGCGGGCTGCAGAGGTCTGGCAAGCTCACTTCTTTCTAACTCCACACCCACAGATTTTTTTTATTTTGAAACTTGTAGTCTTCAGTCCCAACTGACACTTCAAGTGGCATCACTTGAGGATATTTATCAGACTTCACACAGCTCCATCTGGAGCCACAACGGCTTTATGTAACTTCTTCACATGTGTAGTGGTACTCCCCAGGACCTGTAAACAGACTTTGATTGATAAAATCGGAGGCGCTCCACTTTAAACCAGAATTTAACATTATTATGAGGGATGAGGTACATGTCTGTAAATCCCACGGCCTGCCAAAGAGGGATTGGAGGACGTTTCCAGGGGCTGGACCACAGCTGCACCACAGACATATGACTAAATTAAAACCAGTAAGTGTGTTGTTGGGAGAGGACATATTTAAATTTTCAGCCTTTAGATAGTTCAGCTATAATGTATTATCTACAGTGTATTATCAGGTTGCTAGCCCTTCCCTCCATGTTTAGCCCCAGTCTACAATTTGTACCTACTTGAATGAGACATATAACATGCTGAATTATTAAGATTCATTTTTGGAATCCTGCTTGATGATGACATTGATTTACTTGAACTCCAACTTTAACAAAGACAAGTGAAGCATTATTATTTAATAATTTTATCATGTTCCGATAGATATGTGAATAATTTACACATGTATCGGGTCATAATTCTGTTTTTTGTATGCTAATAAAACATGTCTTATGTGTGTAAATGAAGCTTTCACTGAGGTTTGACATATAAATTATTTACATCAATTATTGCTTACAATATGAACCCCTGAACTATACTAATAAAGGTAATATAAACAAAGTAATATGAAGATAACAAAATGTAATGTGTTATCTACCTGTAGTGTTAATTCCCGGTATATCCTTGGCAGCAATAAACAAGTTATCAATGGGATCCACCAGATGTTTGATGTTGACTCCTCTCATGTTGTAGTAATTTCCATCTTCAGCACGTCCACTGCGCTCTATCGCCACAAGGTGGTCGTACCTTGTATTAAACATTACAAGCACATTGCTTTCACACTCCTGAAGCTGAGAGACACTCTACACGACTCAACAGTCTATGAAAAATTTGCGAAGTACATGTTCACTGATTGGCACATTTCCTTGTATAGGTGTGCAGAATTAGCATACAAGTTGGATTTGGGGAGCTTATTGCCATACAACACTAAAATAGCTAAAACACCAACTTATTCAGTACAAAATTATCAAACAATCATGAAGACTGAGCATTTGTTAAAAGACCATTGTGCATTTATTCTTCTCTTCACTGATTTCTCTTTAGATTTGAGTTGTTGATAGGGCTGAACGATATGCAAAAAAAATCATATTGCGATTATTTTAGCGGGAATTTTTGAATTTCATTTTCACTGAAAAAAAATATAAAAATGGTGATGATGTGATTTTTGCTGTGGTCTGTACCAAACAGACTGGTCTGGTCTGGCCTACAAACCAGATTCTCCAGATGTAAGGGAACACCCTTACATCTGGAGAATCTGGTTTGTAGGCCGGGGCATCTCTGTAACACCACAGTGCTTCATTTATAATGGTATGTTGTGACACATTTGATCAAAATATTGCAGCTCCTGCGATTTGGATATTGCACTTGGCCATATTGCGATTTCAATAATATTTCGATTAATCGTTCAGCCCTAGTTGTTGATGTAGACTTACCTAGACTGAAATAGTAAAAATCAGTGTTTGAAATTATGCTGATGGCCTCAACTGCACCAGATGGCAAGACATTAAAGTCCAGTGTAATCACAGGACAGAAATTTGAGCCAGCTTAGACTAATCTAGAGAGTCAGTCTTGCAGTAAAATAGTTTTTCATAATAGGTTATAAGGTCCTTTATTGTGTGTACATTCTTACTGTAAACACATGTGACTAGTCAGCTAACCTGGGCTTGCTGGGGTCTCCATTGTGGCACAAGAAGTGTAGTGCAGAGTCTGGGCCACTGTCTTCAAAGGTGACCAATGGGATTGCAGTTTTCAGCACACCTGAGGGTGGAATTACAGAACTATTAAACCAAGTAGAGGTCTTCTCTTTAAAATTAAAAACAGATTTCATTTCAAGAACAACGATGAAGGATAATGAAATTCTTTCAGTGGTGTTGACAGATTCTGGTGGTGGATAAAGGTACATTTCTTTTCAGGTCTCACTGATTTGAGTGAAAACTTTCCCACCTGTTCTCACAGCTTCATCATTGATGGCCTGGTTCATCTCGAAGGCTCTCCTGTCCGTCACCATTGTCACCTGTTTTCCTAGCGACTGCAGCATGGTTGCCATGGCAATGGCCCCAGGGGGGCCGTCAGTCTCATCAGGAGGGCTAAAGGAGAAACACCAATAACAATCAATATTTTGGAGTGATGTTTTACTGTACTGATCCAAAGTTATGTGTGAACTGATTCCTGTTTCAGCTGATGGAACAGTTAAGGCTGTGTGTTTCCACCTCTGGTTGGGGCAGTTTACGCTACTGTGAGTGAGTCAGACTCGCTGATAATTCCCTAATGCACACTCCTTGTCAGCCAGCATTCATCTGTGGGATCTACTTCTGCGTTGTTTCCCATGAGGTGCTGCACCTGATCTCCCCCGTTCTCACCTTTGGCTAGAGTTGAGAGAAGTTATGCTCTATGGGAGTGATACAAAACAGAACCCTGGTACCTAACAAGTTACATACTGAATAATTAACTCTGTAACAAAGTGTTTCAGCGATTTAATGTGAGATGCAGGCTAGTGAAATAAATGGGGATTAGGATAATCTGTAGTAAGAACACTTCTTTTTTTAAGATCATTTTTTTCCTTTATTGGATAGTGACAGTGGAGAGGCAGACAGGAAACGGGGGAGAGGGAGAGAGGTATGACATGCAACAAAGGTCGCAAGTCGGAACCGAACCAGCGACAGTTGCGACCACGTGGCATGCGCTGTAACCATTCAGCTACCACTGCGCTCCTCAATATAGAATATTTTTAAGAGAAGGGTGAGACTCAAGGCCAGTGTGGAAATATATCTGTGTGTCAAGTGCACATATATATGTTTAAATACCTATGCATGTAGTGTGTGGGGAAGCCAGTTGTTATGGCAACAGAGGAGGCGTGGGAGAGTGCCAGACAGGAGCGCAGAAGTTCGTCCTGAACAAATAAAGCTTTGATCCCTCGTTCACCTGGTGACAGAAAGCGACAAACTCACATCCACCTCCAGCCAACCTGGTACTGACATCAAGATGACGCAGAGCAAGCTTGGTGCTAAAAGACTGGACACATCCAGAAAGAGACTGTTCAGATGTGGTTACTATGACATAACAGACAAACTAAGTTAAAGCTGAAGTTTCACTGAGCTAAAGGCTAAAGAACAAAACGTTTGCTCGACTACAAATGTAAATAGAGTAAGTCAATTTAATGTTGGTTTATTCTGTTCATGCATTTTGGCAAGAAAAATATACATAGGGACTTTGGTTGATTAGCTGCTCATGATAATTTTTCCCTGTAGTGCCACACTAAACACAATGAGCTAGTTGTAGCGCTCTGCTTTTTGTTCATTTGTTGTGAGGAATGCTGAATCCCTTGCACAGGGACTAACAGAGGTACAGATAGTGAGGGACAGACGGGTGGCATGATGGGCAAAGTTTCAATCAGAGTTGTACCCAATCACACCAGAGCTTTGTTGTGTAACTACTGTAAGTCTGAAGAGAGTCTGAAGCCGTGCTAGTGGCTCTGTGAGGCTGTACGTACAGCGGTTTGAGATAAATGTCAACATGCTCACAATGACAATGCTAACATGCTGATGTTTAACAGGAAATGTTCGCCATGTTCAAAGTCTTAGTTAGTGTGTTACCATGCTAAGTTGTTGAGATATTTCAGTCTGGAACAAAGTCGTGGACTGACCAACACTGCCATCCTTAGAGCCACACCTAGCTAAAAAGAAAATGTAGATTGCAGCCTTTTATTTTGCTGCTGAAATAAAATTCCAATCAGATAAAGCACCACTTATTTAACCCAAATAACATCACTCTCTGCACTTGTTTACCTGGGTCCTCTCCAATAATCGTCTCCAGCTGTCTGATTTTTGCCACGGCCCTCTGAGATGCCAAACTGTACAACAAGGGATTGTGGGATACCGGAAAGCAGAGGGGGATCAGTTCAAGATTGGGATCCGTGGCAGGAGGGTCCATGCTGTCAGAGGGTGGAGATACAGGGGAAGCAGGGGAGGAGTCTGGGATGTCAGTCAGGAACATACAGCCTGGTGAATGACTGAATGCCAAAGAAGGCTCTGGAAAGAGACAGAACGTGAAGTCTGAATGCACGATCGCTTCTCAGAGACCATGAAGATGTTGAGAAGGTTCTGGAGGGAATAGAAATCATATTGCTCACTGCTGCTGAGTATTGCTTCAATAGCAGTTACTCCACAGGCCCAGAACACTGTGACATCACCAGGCTGCAGCTCTACTCGCTCCCCATAGTCTGGTCTGGACAGGTCCTGTATGCCTAGGAGAGCTACACACATAAATGATGCCAAGTTATTAACTGGTAAAATCAAGGTTATTATCCTGTGGAAAGCAGGCTTGTGTGTACCTGGGTCTCCTATGTGTACAGGAGCTCCATGTGCTAGCGGGTTGAGGTGAGTAGCCTCCACTGCTGCATCCAGCATGTCAGCTGGAACAGCACGCATAGTGACCACTAGAGGACAGCTGAACACTCCTGCAGGAATACAGGGAACTGCAGTCTGGACACACATACAGTACACACACACACACACACACACACACACACACACACACACACACAGATGTAAACAGTGTGCTGCCCAAATGATCACACCATAGGCTGTATATTAAGATGGATCACTCTAAACTATCAAATTGGTCAAACAGACTATCATATTTACTATCTATTTTACTTTAGGAAATACTGTGTGGTGTACAATATTTGTACAGAATATTTGGCAAGAATTCATTACACATTCATCACACATTGATAGTTTTTATGTCAACTGTAAACAATTTTTCACAATGTTTATATAATGGAAACTAGAGCTGAAGCAATCAGTTGATAAATCAATTAGTTGAATGACAGAAAAATAATCTGCAACCATTTTATAATTGTAATTAATCATTCAAGTTGTGTTTCAGGTAAAATGTCCAAATACTCACTTGGTCCAGCTTCTAAAAAAATAGTGTTTGCTGTTTTCTCTGTTAAATATCATTGTAAACTGAATATCGTTGGGTTTTGGACTGTTGGTCGGACAAAACGAGACATCTTTGGACGTCACCTTGAGATTTAGGAATATGCTATTGTCATTTTCCACTCTTTTATTTTAACATTTTATAGACCAAGTGCTAAATACATTAACTGATTAATCGAAAAGCACGATCCGCACATTAATCAATAATGAAAATAAAATGTAGTTGAAGGTCTAATGTAGACCACAGCTCTATAAAGAAGTTGCAGACAGTAAAATGTCCTACATTATAGCTGCATAATTTGGAATATCCACCCTGGTGTGGTGGAGGTGGTGTGATGCACAAAGTTGACGCGGGTCCGAACAGCTAATGGTGCTTAATCCTAAATGCTTGGTAGACAAACAAAATTCAGAAGTGTGAGACTGGTTGTGTTGCATAGTGTCACCAACTCTGCAACTCTGGGACTTGTTCTCCTTAAAGGTTAACTCACAGCATATTTAAGTTGCCTATATCAGGCCACATCATTCGGCCGAGATACACGAGTACATTTGACAGAAAAGATGCACAAATTTAATGTAATATGCCTGCAATAAATCAATGCAATTAAACTTTTTATTCATATTTTCAAAGCACAGAGGTTCTAAAGTGTGTGAGATCGTGCTCTGTAACACTGCTGCAAGAACATAGGCACAACATAGAAACCCATTCCTGGCTACCTGCAGCTACTGTACATCTCATCTTTTCTTTTCATTACAAATGCACGTCAAGCAGGGGGAGAGGAGGCGACAGTGGTGTGAGGCTACAGTTAATCTCTACTGTCCAATCTGTGGTAATCATACAATGGTGTTATAATTAATTTGCTACTCATACAGAACCTTTGTAGATATTTGTACCATACCTTGTACATGCTGACATTTCTGCCCTGCTCCACGTTCCTGACAGGGACTCCGGCTTTCTTCAGTCTGCCCTCAAAGCCAAAACTGCAGCCCATATAGAAACACACCATGTCTGACCACGGGTCATGATGTGCCGCCTGCTGCTCTGATGCAATCCTGGGAGCACAATAAAAAGGAGAAGTGAGGCTGGTAGGATCACAAAGGCAAGTCAAGATGTTGTGATTTCTTTTGATTCCTTTGGGAAGTTATTCTTGTAATGAAAAACAACTATTAAATAAAGAGTATAGAAAAGGCTGTCCATTATGAATCAGTGATTTGCTAAACTCATAATGTATGCTTCATTGTTTACAAATGATGGTGCTCTTTTCACGTGTTGGCCTACAGGCATGGCCAGATTAACCTGTTAGGTTAATATAAAATAAGGTACTGGGCCTTCTTAAATCCCCCTGTCTGTGTAGTATGTGCAGTTTTCTGTTCCAAGAGATGATTGAGGTTTGATACCCAGCACTTAGGCCTGCTTACTGTACACACATACTGTATGCTCCAAGATTTCTTTGATGCTCTCTTGGGTGGTTTGTTCAATTATTAACTAATCATAAATGGAACCAAAGGTGATATTATTTTGTCACTGCCAGTTATAGGATGACCTGAGTTAACCCAGGCATAAATATAACAGAAAGCTATAAACATTTTCCCTTAGTTATCCTGACTAAGGTCACCATATCACAGTCTCCTCTGCGTGTTTGAACTCAACCAAGCTGCTTTTAGTGCGGTGCTCAGTCTCTCTGTCTTTGTTAAAATACCTTGGCTGAGAGCTGTAACCCTGCAGACTGGAGACCGTCTTCACCAGGAGACCCTTCTCATACACACAGTACTGAGAAATGTCTGTCCTGAAGACACACAAAGATACAAACACACGTCATGTCTCATGTTGAGGTTTGTAAAGTGTACAGTCAGCAACATTAAAGGGAAGCACAGAGGTGTGACGTGGAAGGATAAATACAAGGGATTCTACAGAAATACATTTACACTATATTTACCCACAAAATAACTTTTGCCCATAACTTGCTATACCATATTTCATGTTCAATTTAGCTGGATGTATGTAAAAAAAAACACAAGAACATTTCTCTATTCAAGTACCTTCATTTAATGACAGAGATGAGAAATGAGAATATTATCTGCAGTAGTATTTGACCTTCTCCACACTGTTAGGGGGGTCAGTAGCATGAAAGGCAAATTCCTGTGTAAATTTTAGTTATATGTATATATTTTTTAAACTTCAAAGAACAATTGATTATAAAATATCAATAAGTATTCATTAAATACATTTACTAGCCTATTTGTTAATAATTTCAAAAGACCAGATCCAGCCAGAGTGGATGTCTGGCAGTCAGTTTCTCCACTTACAAAAATTGCAGTCTGAAAGCATGTTTGCCAAGTTAATATCATAGTTGTGGACATTTTAAAAGCTCATTGGACCATTTTAGTAAAGGTTGATGCGTGTTACTGGCTGATGCCCTTGATGACAAGGAATATCAGCTGAGAGACATGTTTGTCCATCAATGTGTCTGTGTGGTGAACTGGGGATCAGTAACGTCTGCCTTCACAGTTCTTGAATACTGCGATACTGTTATGTTGAGTGGTGTGTGGGAAGTATTACGTCTGTGTCTTACATTTATGTGATTGGTTTATCTCCATCCCACATATGTTCAGAGTAAGGGTGCCGCTCAAGATATTATGGTAAAATTCTAACAGCTTTTGAAAAGCATTAGCTACAGTAACAGAGGGTCATAAACATCAACCAAAACTGAGTTAATGTCAATCTGCTGACATTTGGGTCATTCCATACCAGCTCACCTAGGACTTCCCAGTTCATGAATCTGGATCAAGAAAATCCATGACATGAAGTGGGAAAAGTTCTGAATTCTGGTTGAGTTGGTAAGGAATGACCCATTTGTTTATACAAAGGTGAATCATTCCAATATGGGTAATCATTCCAGAGGAATGAACAGAACTAGATTCACCTTAAGGCTCCTTGAACTAATTAAAGGAGACATTTTGGATTATTGTCCATTATTTTTCTTCACTAGATCTCTGTCAGAGTGGGAGGTAGAAAGTTTCCACATTTCTATTATTTGCATTTCTGAAGTACAAACTTATTGTCATACAGAGCAAGAGGAAGAAAAATACCAATACAAAACATCAAAGAATAACGGAAGTCTGTGGGATATTTGCTCAGTGTGTGGTGCACGTATGTGTGTGTGTGTGTGTGTGTTCTACCTTATGTTAGCATGTTTAGCAAGAGCTGGACAGGAAGTCTCTCCTGATTGGCTGCGATACAGGAGCGGCAAGGGAGCGGGATTTCTGCGGCATAAGGCTTCAAAGTCATTGGCCAGGTGATTGGGCAGGATGACGACATTAGCCTGCTGGTATCCTGACACACAGACACACAAACACACACATTTTATGCATGTTATAATAGAAACAAAACAGAGAACATCATCTAAAGTCTTTCTCAGAACACGGAGCGCCCATTCAGCTATTTACAGAGAGACATCAGAAGCAAAAGAACACAGACACAGATATATCTTAAAGTTACAAAAATAAAGTACCACTCGCACAAGTTAGCCAAACCATAAAAAGAAATCTTGGTTGTCATTATGCTCACTCTATGCATGTGGGTGTCTGTACATTGTGGTTATGGTTTTGTGGAAGAGTTGTCAGAATCTCCAGTTAAACTTTCAAGCACATCATATTAAGCTGATCACATTAAAAATGTCTGAAATGAAACCTCCAGGGTGTGAAAACAGCTTGAACTGTCAGTTTTCGAGGCTAACTGAGCAGCTACAATGTAGAGCTGCGGTGAGGCCCTGTCAGATGTGACCAGCAGTCATTCTTAACATAACTGGACAATTATGCAGCTGTGATCAATAAATATAACATCACTTTTTAAATGTCAGGATTATATGTGAATACGTAAAATCTAAAATATGAGCTAAAATAGTTATTTTACTCAGTCAAGTTTACTTAGACATTTTTGAGAAGACTTCAACAAGCAGCTAAACTGTTAGATCTGAAGTCTGTGATTATGCTTGGTACGATCATACCTGAACAAATACAGGCCTGCAGTTGAATTTATTGGAAATAATTGTAATTTAAATCGCTATATTGGTATAAAAAATACATGATTTAAGGTTACACAAGTAAGCCACAAATAATTCCAAGTGCACGGTGACATAGACAGCCCTGTAGGTGACACACCACTTCTTACCCTCAGCTAATCCAGTTGTGGTTCTTATTCTGGGATCTTCCCGCCTGATCAACAGCCTCAGCTCAGCAGGACTCCGAGAATTTAAATTACTCGACTGCTCCATCGCAGAACACACACTTTTTGTAAGCTACTTCAAATACTACTGCGACTGACTTTCTTCTATGGACAAACTGGTTTCTGCTAACTCTCTCGGGTTCTTGCCTCTGGGCCAAAGAAGAGCCATAGACACACGCAGTTCAGTCAATGCAAACTGCAGTGGCAGCC
Organism: Oplegnathus fasciatus; assembly: GCA_003416845.1. NCBI lineage: Eukaryota > Metazoa > Chordata > Actinopteri > Centrarchiformes > Oplegnathidae > Oplegnathus > Oplegnathus fasciatus. The sequence goes on from NTHP01000482.1 coordinate 379,066, forward strand.
ACGCTGGCTTTTACAGTCCAGCTACAGCAACAGGTGACTGCAGTGGTGGAAGAGGAACTTGATATAATTTGGCCAAACTCTGCCTATCAAAGACTCTGGTCTACTCTTACCTGCTTCACCTGGGTTAATGTTCAAATGAAGACGATTTAGATGTGGTTAATGGTTAATCTTTGGAAAACTGAGTCTGTGGCTCAACTGTGGTACTACTCTGTGACCTGAATTGCTGAATTGACATTATAACAGGGGTGTAGGAGTCATGGTTTGGTGCAAGTTCAGTAACAGTTACAGCAGGAAAAAACAACAACAAATGCATAAGGATATGTTTTTTTTTCAATTATTTTGAACAGACAGTAGTGCAAGTGTCAAAGACAGACCTCTTGCTGGCGACTGAGGTAGCACTTTGCCCAGTGCAACTTTGGTATACTATTTTCATTATAAAAATAAGGAACATTTCAAACATTTCTGTTTTAACGTACACTGAACAAACACAAATAGCAATTGGTCACAATAGGCTATAAAACTGAAAAACATCTCATGTTTAGTTTTCTGTAAAACACAAATTCAAAAGCGTGATTTATTAACTGGATCAGGAGTGAAAAAAAAAACTGGTGTCTTGAAAGTTTCAAACACGTTCAGATATATCTAACTTAATTTAATCATAAAAGATTCCTTTGAACCATCAAACCATTCCAACACATGATTGTTCCATTATACCACAGTTAGGCCTGACTTTGCACTGTGACTGGCGGATGTTAATGCCAAATACAGCTTACAGGCAACTACCATAACTTTCAATTAGTGCTTATCCTTCCGTACCTCAGGCCTCGTACCTGGTGCCACTTTACTTCTGGCGGGTCGGCCTCAGTCTCAATGTATCTATTAACATTAGTACTTAAAGTCCATTTTTATCCTGCCGACAAGAAATCTAACAAACTGTAAACTTTTTGATAACCACTGAATCTCTCTAACCCTCTGCTGTTTTTGTTTTTGTTTCCTACAAGCCGCCAAGCTGTGTGTGTCTCTCTCTCTCCCTAGCCTTCTCCTCTTTCTCCTCTCTTCACTCAGGCTTCTCTGTGCTGGACCATCGGCCGTCCTGGGACCTCTCTCTCCAGGCTGTCAGTGCTTCATCCAGATATTGATCTGAATCAACGTCCCCCCAGGACATTCAGCCTCTCCTCTTCTCTAGTTTCTAGTTTGCACGTTATCATGTCTCTCTCTCTCCCTCCGTGTGTTTGTCTGTATCTCCTCTCTGTATAAATGCTGTGCTGTCCTCTTCTGTGCTTGTGCGGCCTGTCCTCCTTCCAGGTCTCCATGGTGGAGAGGAGGTGGTGTGGCTCAGGTCCTACCTTGTGGGCGACACCTAAAGCTGCTCAATGTCCTCCTGGACCCATCCTCTTCACTTATGTTTCACAATTTTGTCATTGTAATCGAATATACTGTGACTTTCTGTTGTTGATCTATTCTGTACACATGACATCTAATGCATGTAAGAGACAATCACATAGAAAGGGAAATAGTATATGTATGTATGTATGTGTGTGTGTGTTTGTGTTTTACCTGAGTCCGCGGCAGAGCTAGAGATACTCCTGAAGTATCTGAGGGAACGTCTGGCGGCTCTGACAGCAGTCAGCATGCTTCACCTAAACTAATCAGCACACATGCACAGACAAAAGAGTTTGTTTCCAAAATCTTAAATTGTTCTTTTTTACTTTTCAAAAGAATGAGAAAGCTGCCTAACAGGCTGTTCAGCCTAGTGTGTAAAGGATATTTTTGGCTTGACTCCTTGTTTTCAGATCTGCTCCCATTTTGCCCTGTTAAAGTTACTGCACTATAATACAAACGAAACACTTCCTGTTTCAAATTAAAATCCCTCTAGCATTTCAGTGGACAGAATCTCTTAATTTCCTAACAAGCCTTTTATTGTGAAACATTTGCAAGAACGTGTTGTGGAAAAATAAGTGACTTGCATGCTTCCCGAATGGTACTTCAAATGTAGCTGCTGCCATCTTGTGGCACTTGTACATTACTATTTTTTATATTGTTTTATGCTTTCTTCATTCTGCATTTGCTGCTGTTTAATGTGATTTAATGTTTAATTCGTGGTACTGCTTCCTTTAGTAGTAATCGTTTTGTGGCATACGCATTTGCAGAGTATAGTAGTTTGTTTCACATCTACCCTCCTTAAACCAAACCAACTCCAAATGAATTCTTCTGTCTGCACCTCTGTTTCATGACCTTCCTCCGTTTTGAACTGACGTTAACTCAGTCAGGACAACGGTGGGTTGGTTAATTAATTTGGAAAGTCTGTCACTGTGTGGGAGAGGGAGAGCGAGTCTGAATGAATGAAACTTGGCAGAAGACCAATCAGAAAGATTGAATATCTTCATGCTCACTCATTATCTTTATTTACATTCTCTCTCCCCCTCTATCTCTCACTTTCTCTCCGGCTGATTCCGATCATGATCCTCTCCTGGAGGATCCCGATCCCAGCACTGATTCTGCTGGAGACCGCATCCACCTTCTCGGGCAGCCAGGAGCGCTTGCATAGCTCTGCGTGGTGGCTCCCCTTCAAACGAGCCAGATTTCCTTCTGTCCCAGCTTAAAGACTGCGGCACTACTCCAGCTCCAGGCTTCCCTCTCTCCCAGCTCCACCAGCTGGCGGATCACGCAGTCTTCTGTGATCCCGCTGAGCATTTGCCAGGCCCATTTCCTGTTCAAGACACACCTGCTTCAACTGGTCCCCCTTCCATACTTCCATACAAAAAGGGCCAAGAAATCTGGTCCTTCTCAAGCTCCTCAGCCAAAGAGAAGAAATGCTCCTTCTCTCACTCGCTCTCCAGCTCACCCAGCTTCATCCGCTACTCCCAACTGCGCTGCAGGCTACACCCTGATCGCCACACTGCAGTCTCTGGCTAATTCCATTCAAAGCATCAACACATGTCTTCAGTCCCTGGAAAACGCTTCAGCAACTGCCACATCATCAGCGACCCTCGCCACCACCCAGGCCTCCATGCTACAACGAGCCAACCAGCCATTCTCATCCACTCCGACTCAAGCTGGTCAACATCCACAACGTACACATAAAAGGATTATACACAGACCCGACTTCAATAACTTCATGAGTCACACGCCACAACAAGCGTGTCCAAACCGTGTTCAGCACTTTTTAGTGACCTCTGGAAACACTTCCGTTGTCATTTTGTGTAATTGCAGCATGTGTTGTCAAATTGATGAAGATGTTTTCTTAATTTACTTGTGTTTTGTCTATTAGCGTGAGTTTTCTTGCTTGTTGCAGTGCGTTGAGCTCTCAGGGCCACCATACTTTTCACCATATTTCATCTGTCATTAAATGTTGTCCTTCAGAAGTCTGTTGAAAATTCCAATGGATTCCTTTTCAGACTGTCTTCCTCTGTTGTCCTCCCTGTAATGCACCTTTCTTACAAATTCTCCCCCTCAAATAAAAATCTGTTCTACGTAGGTTTGCTCAAAATTCCAATTGATTCGTGTTTAGAATGACTGTGACCACATAAAATTTGATTCCTTTCTAGTGTAAGGTTTTGGAGAAAATTAAAGGAAAACTTACCTTACTACCTTAATTCTACAAATATTCTATAAATCCATAAAAGTTAGAAAGATCTGCTGAAAATTCCAGTAGATTCCTGTTTACAATGTCCTTGACTGTTTGCACATTTGATGCCACTACACTTCTGTTTAACTACTTCAAATTTGATATGGTCATAGCTCATGGAAATCCACTGCGCTTCTCAAACCTATTATGAAAACGGTTTTATCATATTAGGGGCACGTTCAGCCCCGACAATACGCAGCAAAACGTTTATTTAAACGGAAACGGCTGAGCGCCCTGTTGCGTTGCAGCTACGGGAGCCAAAGAGTTTAGAAGAAGCTGAGAGGGCCATCCTCTGCGGGTAAAAACCTCTGACACATCCACCAAACGAGAGAAAACAGACCTCAAAGCCCCGTTCCACACCGTTTCGAGGAAGAATGTCGTTCAACCCGGAAACTGTAGCAAAACGGTGCACACCATTTTCAGACTGAACGTGCTCTTGGACTTCTTTGGTCACTCACCGGAGTCTTCTGACCCCAGTCAGTTTAGCCCTCTGCATCATCAACTATTCTAACTGTCGGGTTGTAATGTTAGTTAGCAAAACGGTTCATATCTGGTAACGTTATAGGAATCAGTCAGCGTTTACATGTCAGCATGAACAATCTCACTACGCAGTTTTATATAGAAATGCTGTGACTCGCCTGTTTACCGCTGTTTACTCATTTCTTACCTTACAAAGTGTTATTTCAATGTCCTTGAGGAGAGTTGATAATCCACGCGCAGTGTGTCACTGCCATAACAGGAACATGTTTACAGACGCTACACTTCCGGTCTGCTTTCATAATAAAAGCCTGTAATTGCCCAACCTGTATTTCTCATTTTACTCTCTTAGTTTTGACAGAAAGAATAGAGCATCATCTTTACATTTTGCTCTTATATTGGTATATCTTATATACCATATCAGATTAAAACACACACTAATATTTTCCTGTAATATACCCTATATTTTTTCAGCTACAGTAATATCAGTCTTTTTTTTTTT
>NTHP01000482.1:390629-427927 GCA_003416845.1 Oplegnathus fasciatus
GTGATTATTGCTGGTTGAAAACTTAACCCAATACCCCGCCTGGATGACTTGAAATATAGTCAGCTGTGGCAATTTTTGTTAGTCTCTGAGGAGACTTTACACTTTGTATTAATGGCAAATGTTGAATATTGGTGGTTTTCTAGTTCTTGTCCTTCTAACACGTCAAAATCAAGCTTTGTATGGCTGCAGATGCAATATCAACATTCAACTGCCCTGAAAGTATTTTACATCCAATAAGGTTTGAGAAATGCAAAACATTTCTATGATTCCAGACTTTATGGTTGCAGTTTGACGAAGATGTGAATAAAACTTTGGAAATCACAGACAAGGGGGAGGCGAAGCGCCAGTTCAATGATTTGACGGCTACAGTATCATAGTCAGCTAAAAAATTTCCAAATTCCTAACACTAGGTCAACCTATACGATGAACCACAGGGCCACCAAGATACATGAGCTGTGGCCAGAACTTCGACTCCTAAAACAACAATACAAGGTCCCTAGCGAAGAGGACTGCAACATCTTGAGAAAGAAGCACATGACCCTGTGCAGGGCAGATTGGCACTGGAGACGAGGGAGAGAGAGCAAGGAAGCGTGCTGCCTTTAGTTTAGTTTTTTAGATTGTACAAAATACAGTTTGATACATTTTAAGAAAATCCCATCCCACAAGTAACCCTAACCTAATGCACCATTACAAATTTAGAATATGACATATCAAGTTGAAGGAGGGTGATCATACGCACATCTTGCAGGTGCAAGGCTATGAAAAACAGCGTAAATAAAGCAAAAAGTAACACCTGCACACTTACTCCATGCCACAAAAGTTTTTTGAAAAGTGTAAACCACACCTATATTTGTACATAGTGCACACCAATAGGCTAACAAGCTCTCAGATGGCAGTTGTGGTTAACCATATAAACCCCTCAGGGTGCTGAAACAATTTGACAATTAAGAATTCAATACAGTACATAGAAAACAATACAAAGATACATATAAGCAAACAATCATTATAAATGCCATACTCCACAATATCAAACATATATCTTACGTAATGAAACATTATATTAAATTCATCATACAATATATCAAAATATCCAATACCTTACCAAAAATTCACTAAAGTCTTGAAAATCCCCCTGGTAGACCAGTTGTTTCTGCTATTGGCTCACTAACTGAAAATATTTCCAGTTATGTTGACTTTTTTATAAAGCCTTTTGTCACTACTCTTCCATCCTATGTGCGGGACTCTATGGACGTGATTAACATCTTAAAGACAGTGGATGATCTGAGCAGTGATACACACCTAGTCACAATGGACATAAAGAATCTATTTGCTAATGTTGACCACCAGGGCGGCTTAGATGCTCTGACCCAGTTTTTGGATAAAAGACCGCCTGGTACAATACCAGGCACTCAATGTTTAATTGAACTGGCTGAGACTGTTCATTCTAAAGATGTCTTTATGTTTGAGAAAGTATTCCCTTTATACAGGCAATGCAAAGGGACTGCCATGGGCAGCAAAACGTCTCCTAATTTCAGTTCCCAATATGTAGCCTGTTTTGAGAACGAGTATGTCTTCTCCTCTGAAAATCCCTTTCAAAACCTCATCAAACTATGGAAATGTTATGTGGATGACATTTTCATGATTCATGATGGCCCAATTGACAGTTTATTGCAGTTTTATGAGTATCTCAATCGCTGCCATGAACATTTGAAATTTACCATTTAGTAGTAATTACTAGTAGTAGTAGCTAGTAGTAGTATATTTACTCATTTTTATTAAATAATTAATTCTCTGTTATTATTAATGTCATTATTTAATTTGGATTCAAGATTTTGAATAATCATGTTGAGCGTGGCTCAGCATCTGAAAGGTTTGAAAGCTTTGAAATAATCAAACCTTTAAATTTTCTGCAAGTAATACAGTTAATGTTACGCGAATAAAAATGTATAAAAGAGTGTGAACATTTCATTTGAAATATTTAATCATACACACATCCTTTTACGAAGGTTAATTGATCAGAGGATTGAGTACAGGTGCTTTTTTATTTTAGGCCAGAAATATAACATGTTCCATGTTAACTGTTATATTGAGTGTTTTATTTATGGGACTATAACCAACTTGGCAAAGAAATGTTTAGAGGGTGTTAAATCTCTATATATGGAGTTCTGCACTTTAAAATTATTTTCTTTCTGACAGTATTTCCTAAGACATACAGATGTATTTACCCTTCTTTCAACTTATGTATGATGGCATGAAAGACAGATTTAACTTTTGTAGAGATGGTCGAAGTGGAGGTGTTATTCACCAGAAGGTGGCAGTGCAAGCTAATGAGTTTGAATGACTAACTCCCAAAGTGCCGTTATAGTGTGCTGTATAAGGACACTGAAAATGAATATATTACAGATAAAATATTTGCCATATAATTTGTTTTGAACCAAGTACTTCCTGTGAGTCATGCTCTTGCAAAACTGTAACTTTATTTATGTTATCCAATGTTTTTCTGTTTTGCTATGATGCTGTGTACTATGTGTACATCAGTGATTCCCTACTTTTTTTTGGCCCCTGACCCCTTCAGATGGATCAGAATCCTTACAGGTCTTCTAGTGTCTTTTAATCATGTGATATGAGCTTTGTGTGGACATGGGTAAAGAAGTATCCAGTATTTCACAAGAAAAAAGCAAAGATTTTTGAAAATAATAATAAACATAACTTTGTGTAACACAAGTATATATATTATTTTCTTTTTTATCTCTTTAATAAATCTGGGACCCTTAGATTTTTTAAGTCACTCTTTAAGGGGTCAAGGTTGTGTAGACCACAAACATGGGATGTGTGCATGGATAAAGTGTATTATGTTTTGGGCTGTATCTCTGAGAAGTAATAGCATTACGATAATATTTGGTTTTGTCAGTTTGTCTGCACTGATGAACTCCTAAGGCTGTAATCACATAAAGTGGCTGAAAAAATATTAAAATTTAAATGCATGGTTCCTCCAATTGGCATCAACATTTCCAAAGAAAAGTGGACCTCATGTGCATGTGTGTTGTATTGTACACCTTGCAGGGTCTGGATCATGGACAAGAGGCTGGAGTAGTGCCTCTATTAAAGGCATAACGAGATTTTTTTTTCTTAAAAAACAATGTATGGACTCATACAAAAATAATCCCTCTCAATCATTACTTATGACCCACTAGAAGTGTGTGGCGGTGTCTGTATCTGCAGAGACCCTGCCCTCTGCCTGGATTTTATTATTTTGCTGTGCTTGGGACGTTTCTGGGCATCAACCATTGGGCAGTGATGTGTAGCCCCCAGCCAATAACAGCACGCAGGGTGTGAGGTGCGGACTCTGTAAAAACTTAGCGACTAGTTGCCAGATCATAAGCACGTGGGACCACCAGAAGCGTGTGCGCTCTGAGCCGTGGAGGAGGGGCCAACTTTGAATGTTGTGTTTACAAACAGCAACCGACAAATCCTACTTGTTATACCTTTAAAGAATTAGGAGCAAAGACCTTTGCTATGAATTTTGAGAAGTACAAGTTTTTTCATCATACATGTTGATAAGTATTTGGAGGTGCAATAAAATGCAATATAGTCTGTGATTAACATATAAGACTTATATACAAGTATATACACATACAGTACTGCATGTACTGCCATCCACAGGGCCAAGTCTGACTTTCCTCTCTCCATTTTCACCATTTATTAAAGAAGAGTGGTGGCTTCCACAGATGCACACACGCACACACACACACACATACACACACACACACACACACACACACACACACACACCAGGTACAACAGTTAATCCAGAACACAAACCTGGCAAATGTGGGAGCAATTACCTAGAGGCCACAGGGATCAGCTCTTTAGTGAGGTCCGCCGAGCATACATACTGTACTGAGGTACACTCAAAGGGTGCAACCCAATCACATACACACACGGGTACAAGCATACCACTGTAGCACACATAGGCAAATATTGACACTGTCCTCACATTCATACCACTACTGCTGTGCCCTCACCTTTCCAAGTGTTCCTCATCCTTGTCTCTGGACTGACACCGATCCGAGAGCAGCTTAATTAATTTGTGCAGAATATGCGAAGCATGCTTTTTAAAGTTTGGTGGAATCTTTCTAATGCCCCCTGACTCTCTGGATGATAACTGCCGGAAATATGGTCCTTGACACTTACCTCTGACATGACCTGGGCGAAGATTTTGGACATAAAATTTAGATCCCTGGTCACTTTGGATGCGTTTTGGGAGACCAAAGGTGGAGAAAAACCTGACAAGCACTTCTACAATGGCACAGACTTTTAATGAGTGCAACGGGACTGCCTCGGGACAACGTGTAGCAGCACATGTCACAGTGAGGATGTACTGGTTACCGGACTTTGTTTTTTGACTTTGTTACCAATACAGTCAATAATAACATGCTCAAATGGTTCTCCAACGATGGGGATTGGCTTTAATGGAGCAGCAATTCACCTGATTTGGTTTACCAACAACAGAATTTTACAATGTCTGACTTAAGTCCAGGCCAGACGAAATAACGGAAGACATGGTTATGGTTTTCTGATTCCTAAGTGGCCGGATGTGCTATGGTCATGTGCTAAACTAAGGACCTGGAAACAGAACAGCTGTGGCACTACAATTTTGCACACAGACTCATGCGTAAAACCAGCTAGGAGACCAGCGGCACATTAGAACACCATCATAAAAAAGACAAGAAACAAAGTGGCATCAGTTTTCTGCGCTCTAATCAGCAGATCTACTGGAAGTGTCAGGGTTTTATCATCAGGCTGAAGCTCAATAGAGAAAGGTGCATTTTCTTTACACTCTTGTTGGATCAGAGGTACTCATAAAAGAGTCACTAAGGTCCACCAAGTCTCCAAGCTTTCATGCCTGGGCGCAGGTTACAACACACACAGGTATCAGGGACAACGGATTCAGCACAGTGGGGTCAGAGACACACACATCCGTGATCGGATTTTCACTTACCTTGGGAGAAGGGAAAAGTTTTTCGCCATGTCTCTCTTTTTAACAGCTTCCTTTACCAACTTGTCCACCTTTTCATTGCTCGAGTGCCAATATGGGACCCATAATAAAGTAACCTCACTGCCCCGCCTTGTTACTCTATTGAGTGCTAGCAGGGTTTCATGGACTAGGTCAGGCCAACTCTGGGAAGCACCAGACCCAATACTCTGGATTGCCGATAATGACTCACTACATATCAGTATTTAGCTAGGTTGAAGCTGTTCAATACACTGTACTGCCATCCAAATAGCTGTACTGTATACACAGTCAGGGAGTTGGATGTTCTTTTGTGAATCTCGACACTCAGCCCCTGGATTAGCATCACAGCTCCAGCTGCTGGATCCTTTGATCCATCTGTGAAAATTAAAAGATACTCCCTGTACCTATTTTCTATGTGGCAATAATATTCATTCACTAGGTCTGTCTTTTTATTTCTCACTCTGGCCTCAAGTAGATCCAGATCAACTGTTGCCATATTGGCACAGATGGCCAAAATACCGTTGAGCAGAACCCTTGGTCAGCTGCCCCCATATCCCTTGACACTAAGCCCCCAAACCACCCAAAGCCTGTAGTCCGTGCCACCCCTCTCTCCTAGCACTCCTGCACCACCTGCTTCGTTGGGTGATTCTCCCCATGTCTTTTCAGGCTTAGCCAGTAGTTGGCCAGTAGCTGCCTACGGCACAGCCTCAACGGCGTATCCCCAGTTTCCACCTGTAGCGCACATGCTAGCGGCGTCTGCACAACCCCTACACATACTCTAAGCACTTCAGCTTGAACTTTGTGGGAGAGCAGGTTGCTGTCAGCTGGGATTTAAAAGGCTTGATGTCATCCATTGGTCCAATCTAGAAGCAGCAATCCCTTCAAGTGGACCAATCATGGGGCACCATCACCATTTCACACATATGTACACACTCTTAGCGGAGGAGAGAGAGATCTGTCACATCAAAACAAATATGACCCAGGGTCATAACAGGTTAAAGCAGTATCAATTGATTCTTTATAGCAATCTTGTTAGCAAACTGTTTTCTATTTACAAATCCAGCAGACATGGAGCAATATTAGCATTCATTTGATGTGGTGTTTCTGGCCACCTGACAAGTAAGTCAGTAAGTAAGTCCAATATTCACTCTCCTTTTAGCTCTGTTAGTTTCTATTAGTTTGTCTTTGAATACAGTTTCAGATCACAGTCATGAGCCCATTCACAATTCTTGCTGCATCTCCCACAACAGTGGGACACAATTACATAAAAATGACTTTCATGGTGAAAATCACTGCAGTAACCCTTGCTTGTTTTTGTTAGCACCCTTCACATTTTTTCCTCCAGGTTCTCCATATATGGGTATTTGTAGTCTCATTAAAGACAAGATAACACCTATAAATGGTAGCAAAAGAAGAAGAATCAGTGATAGTTTACTACCAGTTTATGTACATTTAGTTACACCTAGCATCATTTCAGAGATGACAGCTCAGCATTATGGCAGTTAATGCACTGTTAGTCTAATAACTATTATGTAATTGTATATAAGATATGGGTGGATTCAAAAAGTTAATCAGTGATTTTCATTCACATATAGGTCAGTTCTCATAGCTTAATCAAGTGTCTGTGTTCGCATTTGTGTGTATGCAGGTGTAGAGTAACACAACTTTCTGAGCCTGTATGCAGTGAGTTGACTCAGAAGAAAAGTGCATACTATGTGTCTCTGTGTGGCATCAAAACCCATGCCAGAAGTGCTGAAACTGATCTCAATGTGGGAACCGTCAAAAGTAGTGTGAAGATTTGTACTTGAGAAACACACACACACACACACACACACACACACACACACACACACACACACACACATGTTCTCAGTGAAAAAAGGAAGTGAGGAGGAACTTTCATTTGAAAACATCTGGAAGCTCTTTCACCCCTTGACCCCATCCCCCGCTCCATTCCTTCTCCATGCCTCCTCCACCTCACTCCAGGTCTTCTAGACCTGTGTCTGGAAGGAGTTAAGTGTATACACCAGCATACGTGTGTGTGTGTGTGTGTGTGTGTATGTGCTGATGTGTGTATGCATTTTGGTATGTGTGTGCACACACACAGGCCAGGCAGGCAGGGAATAGCCTGTGACCTCCAAACATCAAAACCGAGTGGTTAGAAGTGATACTGCAATCCTATTCAAAAAGATCTTTTCGGTTCATTTTTAAATGAAGAGACAATATCTCGCCAGGCTATATGAGGTGCTGTCACAGTGTCGATGCACTCGCCTGAATACACTCTCGAATGAAGCAGCTTTTGCCATTTAGCTACGGCAAGCCTGACTTCAGAGCACTGCCTGAACTAACATTAAGCTCAGTTTGCAATTTTGTTTTCCAGTCAGTCAGAGGGAATTTGAAAATGTTTTCAAATGGAAATCAAGTACTGAGTATCCCCTTAATGCCAAGTGGTCACATCTTCCCAGTCAAAGCATTTACTCAAGACCATTTACTTTGAACTGCTTTGTTGAGAAATTCTGGTAGTCTGATATAAGGTTAAAGGGTTACAGATAGGTGGTCTAGTGATCGGGAAACCATCTTGTAGCCTTGGATCCAATCACCCAAAGAATCTGCCTCCAGCAATTCCAGTGTTTGACAATGAAATACAGCTTCACTACACTGACATGGTGAGTTTCTCCTACAGTCCCTCTGGTGGTTTATGTAAGTGTAGACTCTGGCCCTCGGCTTGATCTTGGCAACACATGAAACACGTGTAATCTGCATCTTTCCACGGTCTCTCCATTTAAGTTCACAGAAAGCTATTCACCTGCCTCCTCTTCCTCTTCTGTCCCCCAGTAATTAACCTCTGCTCTTTTCATAAAGCATACACTGACTTTAGAGTTCTCTTCCATTTCACAGCTCTCGTTCTGTGAAAGTTCACTTATATTCTATAGGCACATCCGAATCAGTCCTCTGCTCACTCTTTGGAGACATAAGAAAATGAAGTGAAATGGTTAAAAAAAACAAAACTTTTGGTTTTTATAGAAACACTCTCAGAATAATGTCTGTCCAACTTAATTGAAACATCTGTGCCATGATTATGTAATTTGTGTATACTGTATTTATGAGCAGGACAGAGTGTGACTTTTTCAAAGAATACATGATCTGCGTTAAATCCTAACCTTTGAAACATCAGTTAACTAGTTTGTTGTGTTTGTTGCTGTTGTTTGTTGCTGTTAAGAAACAGAAATGTAAAAATGACAACTTGTGGATTTACAAGGAGTTACGAGCTGGAAATTCCTTGTATGTGAAAACTTACTTTGCAATAAACATGATTTTGAATATGTTTCTGAACTCTTAATTATTAGTGGCGATTATTAAAATGTACAGGAACGAGTAGGTGGATTTTTTTTTTTTATCACTGAACAGAGCCAGGCTAGCTGTTTCCCTGGGCTTCCAGTCTTAGCTAAGCTTCACATTTAGATAGATAGATAGATAGATAGATAGATAGATAGATAGATAGATTACTTTATTCATCCCCGAAGGGAAATTCGGTTGTCACAGCAGTCCGGTATTTGAGTACAATAAAATACAATAGAATAAAATACTGAGGTAGAATAAGTAAAAACAACAATAGAAAAAAAAACCCAGAATAGGACAAGGACACTTAAGAAGTTAAAAAAGAAGATAGGTTGGTAGATAAGGTGCAGTGGCAAGATGATGGTAGTTGTACTGATGATATGATGGTAACAATGTTATTGTAACTAGACAGTATATAATAATAGTACAGTATATATATAATATATAATAATAATAATAATAATATGATAATAATATGATAATAATATGATAATAATATGATAATAATAATAATATAACAATATAACAACAATATGATATAATAATAATAATAATAATAATAAGGCTAGTATAATAGCAGTATATCACAGTATGTAGCAATAATAATAATGGCAGCAACAGTATATGTATATAATAATAATAATATTAGTAATAGTCGTAATAATAATAATAATAATAATAATAATAATATGATAATAATANTAGATAAGGTGCAGTGGCAAGATGATGGTAGTTGTACTGATGATATGATGGTAACAATGTTATTGTAACTAGACAGTATATAATAATAGTACAGTATATATATAATATATAATAATAATAATAATAATAATAATAATAATTAATTAGTGAACAGACATGAGCGGTATCAACTGTCTCACCTCACTATTGGCAAGAAAGTGAATAAGGGAATTTCCCAAAATTCCAAACTATTCTTTCAGTCTAGTGCTATCTTTCCATGCCTGGTGCCATAAAATCTTTATTGCAAAATTCATGTAACTGCATTGGAAACAGCATTGAAAAATGTAAAGGAATCACCAGTTTCACAATGGCATCAGACATTCTTTTTTCCTGCAACTTCTTGTTAACTATGTTAAATCTACTGTACAGTAAACAGTAGCAGCCTCTCACCATACCACCAACTTTACAGGCCAACTTAGAAAGTGGTGCTTCGGTCAGACAGCAAATCTAAAAAATACTTCCATCCACCCACATAGTGCAGTCTGAATGTAATGTAGAAACATAAAGCATTTAAAAAGTGTTAAATAGCATGATTCCTTGTAATTCTGCTGTCAGTGTCCTGTGGTGTGTGTCTCATGTGGGCTGTGCTTGGACAGAGCACATACACATTTAATTTCAGAGCACAGGGTGTGAAGAATGGTATGATTAAGGATTTTGTTTTTCAGTGGCTTTATGAAAAATTGGCCAAAACTCAGAACATGTGGTTTCATTCTAAACATGTTTGGTAAAAGAAAAAATATGTGAAATACAATCTGTCCAGGATTAAAGGTCCATGTGCACGGTCGTGCAATTACATCTGGTCACCGCATGCACTGTTGATATTGATGGATGTTGATGCTTTGCCATTTCTGTTAGTGATGAGAATGAGTTGAAAGAAACTGAAAAAACATTTACTTTGCTTTATATTGATTTCTATTTCAAGGTAGGGTGGGCTGGCCCAGGCCCTCCTTCAGACTCACCCACTTATATACACACTGGTCTTTAAAGCTACTCTTGGCATCTTACATCCACATTTATGTGATTTTGTTGCCACCATCATTGATTCTACACAGTTCATTACATGACAGCTTTAAAAGCTGTTGAAAAAAAAGAAGAAAAGAAAATAGTGAGATGTGCCCCTTCAAAGTAAATGCTATAATTCAAAGCAAGACAGAAACACAAGATAAGATAAGATAAGATGCACCTTTATTGATCCCCAGTGAGGAAATTTGGTCGTTGCAGCAGCACAGGACAGAAATAAATACAGAAAAGTATAGAAAGTAACAAAAATATATAATAAGAGGTACATAAACTAAAATAAGAATAGAATAAAAATAGAAACTACACAAGAGCATTTGGAGACAAAACTGACTTAAGTTAAGTACAGCAGTAATGAATATTACTCTGGGTAGTATACCCTAGTAGTGTACCCTCCCTCCGTTGCGTCATCCAGGGCAGAGAGGGGGGGTGCTCCCCTGTAGCCAGTACTACTACAAGCTGGACTGCAACCAGAGGACCCGATGACTGAGTCGATGTCAGTTCAGCAGAGGAGGTCCTCGAAGCCTTGTGGAAGTGGCTCATTCTCCGCTCTCAGGGCTGGAAGTTGCGTTAGACCACGAGAAGTGTTTCACCTAACGGAAACTTGAATTGGAAACGTGAGCAACTGAGGAAATATTTGTCGTCAGTTTGATTTTGGTGTCGTACATGTGTATGAAATGAACATACCAACATCAGCGGGCGGATATCAGGCGTTATTACAATTAGGGGAGCGAGCGACTGAGCACGGAGCGGCAGCGCTGAAGAAGCGCACGGAGGACGCGCACACGTGTGCCGCTTCGCGTGTTTTTTGCCTCTCTGCCCGCTGATGTGCTTTGAACAGTCCTCTTCCAGCAGAGGACACGGGCTGAGGGCTGAGGGAGAAGAAAGGCAGTTATGGTAAAGATGCAGCGGGGGGAACTGTCGCTTCTGTGGCTGCTGATCCTCACTGTGGTGTCGGTGTCAGTCAGCGGATTTCCGACCAACTCACAGAGGACTTCAATCCGAGCGCCTGTCACTGAGGTAAACCATCCACCACCCTGCATGCTGCACACATTATAAAGGTGCAGGCCACTGGAATGCGATGCGTCTTGGAGAGCCAGCCAACAGAAGAGTGGTGCTTTTGAAATGTGTAAACGTTTTGCCTTATGAGAACCTACAGTATATAGACTACATGCATACTGAGATTTAATATTGACAATATTGTGTCATATTAGGATAATATTGATTTCAGCTTATAAATCTTTGACGTTCAATGTATCAGAATTACACTCAGCTTCACATTCAGCTTGTAAGTTGTATAAGTGTTGATGTTGTTGGGTGTGATGCAAGTTTCATCTGTTCACAGTACTAAACTTTTAAACAAACTCTGATGGATAAACCATCTGAAGCTCTTCTGCCAGTAATCATATAGTACTGTGCCATCTAATGAGCTGAGTAATGTTGAAACCAGCATCATGCCTTTGGCATCCTCTGATTCACACTCATCTCTCTGTCTTAAAAAACCTCCTTTCTCTCTCTCTCTCTGTCTCTTGGGCCTGTTCGCCCACTTGGGATCAGTGTTGTGTCAAACCATATGCCATGTTAATCAAAATTTTATACTGAAGGCTACAAGTAAGTAGGAAATATTCCCGTTCTCCACATCCAAGTCAATTATATGTAGTCTTATTGTTAGACTTAAGTTTTATATTTATTCAGACACTACAGAGTTGAACAGAAAAGACTGTTTAAAGTGAGCAAGATAGAATTCAAGTCCTCCCAGTGTCCTCCATATCAGATTTCTTTCTGATACCCTATTAAAGAGCATGAGGATGAGAATTGTGTGTAGAGATTTTAATAAATATACAACGTGTTGAATCTCGTGTTGCGGTTTTAGAAAGGCTGCAGGAGAGGCCACAGCAGTGTTAATGGGATAATTCCATTTGATGCTGTCTCCAGTATTTGTCTATTATTATTTTTTTAGGAAAATACTTTATTTGTTGCACTAAGGGGGAGCTAAAACAAAACAGGAAGATGGTTCTGTTTGAATTGCTTTCCTTGTTCATAATCAAACAAATTCAAAGATGTCCAGAAGATGCACAGTCCCATAGGGCATACAAGCATCAGCTGCTGTGGTTGTTTATGTATAATCATTGAATAATCAACAATTCCACATTATTGCCTAATGTAAACATGTTTTAGGGTTGTAGAAAATGATGACATTCTGTTAGTCTGCTAACATTAACATCAACTTTAATAATTAATAATAATTAATTTGAACAGTGGGTTAAATTACTACCTGTTATGTGAGAGGCGTTCCACAGGGAATTATCACCCGACTCTGCAGTTCCCCTCAGCTCTACGGAGCAATTTAAGTTCTTTCTGCTCATTCTTTTGGTTTTACAGCCAGAAACTTTACTGTTTTGGTTCACTGCCACCACTCTCATCAACTCTTGTTTCCAGCAGAACTAGGCAACAGTTTTCAGTGATAAACCCACTGTACACTACCCACCCAGCACCAATCAGCAGGCAGACACAGTTGAGAGACTGGCAGGTGAACATAGTGGAGCATTTGGCAGCTAAAGAGTTAGATATTTCCTTTAGGAGTTGGTGGAGACCAAAAACAGAGCTGAAAGAAAGAGAATATTGGACTTAAATTTCACAGGTTGCCAGAGACACAACTCCAAGTAAATGTTAGCGTCTGCTTGATGTGTAAGCATACAATCGTTTGCTAAGATGTTAGCTATATCAACTTTACAAGGCCATTATATGTCAACATGGTCAAACATGTGATTTTTAGCATATTGTGGAGCTCTGCCCCCATTTTGCTAAAATAAATGTATAATGCAGCTTTAACTTGTGGATATGACATTTAATAGCATACACCTGCCTCACATGAAGGTATTATGTCCATAAAAGTACTTCCTGATGTTTGATCCAAAAACGTCCTAAATAAAGACACTTGACCTACTAGCTACAAAACTACAGATAACTATAAGCAGGAAGCATTAGTCCGCACGAGCAGCATTTCACTGACTGAACATCCAACTGACCTGCATTTGGCTCCTGATGTCTCTTGCCATGGGAAAAATAACAATTCATTCTCTTACAGAGGTTTGTGCCTTTTCCATGATTGAGTTTGCATTATGAAAGTGTCACCTAACTTCCTGTGTATACTCGTCTTCTGTCGGTGAGTGAGGGAGAACGGCATTTAGTATTGCCTCTAAGACCCTGTTTACACTTGTATTAACATGCATCTTGGGTGATCGGATCACAAGTGGACAGCTCTAAATACAAGTGTAAACGACCACCAAGACGCATTGTGATCCGATCACTCAAACCACTTGCCGAGGTGGTCTGGGACGCATTTGACGACATATCTTTTGTAGTGTAAACGCTAATGCGCCCTGATGTGTCCCCAACAAGGACGTAACAGGAAAATACGTCATCAATGCATCTTGTCCAGCGCTCTATTGCACGTCGCAAATGACTTTGTCCCGCCAGTCTCAACAGTTGGAATAGCCCGTACATGTATATTAGTTCTTGAAACATTTTAGTTTTCTTAGATAGCCCATGTGAAACAAATCTGTTGCTTGTCTGGTGACAGATTCATGTAATAACTGTGAGCAGGGCCCTCTGAGCTTCTAGCGGACGTGCCGTAGGCAGTAACGAAATCTGAACACAAGTAGTCAGCTGGACACCTGTCAGGTGAAGTAATCTTTACACCAACCTGCTCAGACAGAGACTTTCAGTCAATTCTTATGAATGGACAAATTTCTGTCTGGGTGTTAGACTGGGTTGTTAAGGTGAGGAAGTCAAAGCAGTGCCATCACATCTTAGTGAACATTAGGGCTGTTTTTTGCCCTGGTCGGTGCAGGACCTAAAGAGTTTATTGTGCTTCAAACAAACAAGGTCGTACAAAGTGTTATGTGACCATGTTTAAAGGCAAAGATGTTTATACCTGTTCTGTTTATACCTGCTATGCTCAAAGGTGGCTCTTGCCTTCATTACAAGGCCTCCCCAATCTCTCTCCAAGAACTCTTTTGTGTTTTTTTGCATGTCTCAGCGTGATGAATTGTACAAATGGATAACTGTGCACACTTTCGGACAGTCTCTTCTCAAAGGCATTCTTGGTGTTGCACTTGGTTGTGCACAGAAAGTGATGGGAGTAGCTGTATGAGGAATGAAAAAACAGCTTGAGAGAGATGTTGTTCAGTGCAATCACTGTCTAAAGTGGGAGTGATTGTGGGACTGTCAGTTTTAGAAAGCTGCAAAAATTGTTAAGTTTGGTATGTTTAGGTATGTTTGGTGTGAAAGCTGCATTCTGGTGTGAACTAAACTAGTGGACTAACAGGGTGCCTACACAGGAGGCCTTTCAGCAGCGTTTTCAGTAATCCATCTGACATACATCTGAGGGAACAGATAGACTTCTGTTTTAATCAGTCCAGCAGTCTAAACAGGCCCCGAATGGCTCTCATGTCACTCATGCTATAAGCGCATAAAAATTATCCAAAGTATATTTTTACATTTCAAGTCTATTTTTTAAATTTTTCTTATATTTTATGTGCATAAATATAGTGGTCGTGTGTCGAGCTCGTAGCGCTGCCACAACTTTGGTGACCTACACTTAACACTGTGCCTGAACACATCCTGTGTTATCACAGACGGAGTACTAAAGCTGCCGCTCCACTTACTTGCTGTTCACACTACGCGTTGTAAGACCACTTAAAAAGGTGGATCTTGCTCTGGTGTGGTTTGTTTGTGATGTGAAACAAAAGCAGACCAACCACAGGATTTTATGATAGTAGATATTTTATTTTAAAATGAATTTAAAAGCTAAAATGCAACTATGTATGATCTTTTCCTTAGTCCAGGCTAAAGTAAATGAAACGAACTACAAGTGTGAAAGTGGCTCCACTGTTTGCTGGTCTCACTCTCTCTCTGCCCTCACTCTGGGCTCTGAGTTTTTATTAAAGTAAGCGGTTGGGTTCATGTTGCTCTCAGGGAGCCTTGAAGCCTGACGTAGTCCTGGGTTGCAATATGAACTTGGCATTTTACACACAAACAGCCACTTTACTTATCCAAACTCTGGAACAGGAATGTGAACAGGGAGATACTGAGTGTTGTTCAGAGGGGGCACATTCATTGAAAAATCACAGGGGACCTGAAGGAGAAGCTGCTACTGCTTTAACCAAATAATCCTGGATGGACAGTCATCCCTCTCCACTCCCTCCCTAGAGGCATGCTGAAGCTGATGCCACATTTTGCAGAGGGCGTCAAATTCTTGAGCCAGTTCAAGTTTAAGTTGTGTGCTTTATTGTGGAATAGGCTGTGTGGGATGGACGGCTCTCAAATGTCCTGCACCATAGATGAGGTAAAGATGAAACTGTATATTATAATCTATGTATCAGAATGAATGCTTTATGTGATGATCGTGTGTAAGTGCTGGATTCTTTTCCTCTGTGGGTTTTTAATGAAGGAACATGAGCTAGTGTTTTCACTGCACAAATTTAGGCTCAGCTAAAGAGCTCACACAACACACAACTCTATATACATGCAATGTGCATATTCTGCTTTCTGTATGCACACATATAAAATTCTGCGTCTGACACAGAAAAACCACTAGGAATTTATAAAGTCTCTGTAGCGGTAGCTTTTTCAGTTTTGCAGTCTGTTTATGATCCTAAAGGAGATGGACTATATTATAATATTATATATTATAATATTTTTTGACTCTCATGAGTCAGATTTAACTGACGTGACTGGGGTTCCATAGCATTTTACATAGTGATGACATTTTATCAAATCCAGGTCTTTTGAGTCCACTTATTCAATCAGAATACTTTTGAATCTTTTATCGAATCTGATTAGGATCAGATTACTGCAATTGCAAGTGACACATTTTCCTGAAATTGATGAGTCGCGATCAGCTAGATCATTTCTCAAGAGAGGAGTCACCACTCTGTTGGTCTTGTTAAACACACAGAGTGATGTTTATTTCCCTCACAAATGATCTGATCTGTGTACAGACATGACATCCACGGAGCACATCAAAGAGACAACGGCCAAACACTTCATTTTAGCCACTACAGAATTAGTGTTAATTAGCTACAGTTGATTTAATCTGAAAGTGAAAGTGGTGGTTAGCACCAGCTAAAAGTGACAAGCCAGCTACTTAAAGGTATAATGAGCAGGACTTTCCTAAAAAACAATGTATAGACTCATACAAAATAATCCCTCTCAATCATCACTTATGACCCACTAGAAGTGTGTGGCGGTGTCTGTATCTGCAGAGATCCTGCCCTCTGCCTGGATTTTCTTATTTTGCTGTGTTCAGGACGTTTCTGGGCGTCAACCTTTGGGCAGTGGTGTGTAGCTCCCAGCCAATAACAGCACACAGGGTGTGAGGGCGGGGCTATACAAAAACGTAGCAACCAGTTGCGAGATCATAAGCACGCGCAACCACCAGAAGTGCATGCGCTTTGAACCGGGGAGGAGGGGCCAACTTTGAATGTTGTGTTTACAAACAGCAACCGACAAATCCTACTCTTTATACCTTTAAATATTGTCTACATTACTCTCTGCTAATAAACACGAGTCTACAGCCATGCTTGCAACTCTTTGAGGTTGTACTGGGGCACAGCTGCTTTGACCTAAATGTTAGCATCAGCATGCTAACATGCTCACAGTAACAATACTAACATGCTGATGCTTAGCAGGTAGTAGTTATCATTAACCTGATAACATCTGCTAATTAGCAGAAAACACAGGCACAACTGAGGCTGAAGAAAAGTCAGGAGATGACCAAAGTCATTAGGATTCATCATCTGGAATCATGAATGTCCGTATTAGACGCCAGTTCCAATCCATCAAGTAGATGTTAAGATATTTCTCTGGGTGAGTAAAATTTCTACAAGATGGTGGTGCTAGATGAAAAGTCAGGGGATCACCAAAGTCATTATTATTCATTCTCTAGCCACCAAGGATATTTAATGGCAATCCATCCAGTAGTTGTCGAGACATTTCACTATGGACTGAAGTGTGGACTGAGTGACATTTCCTTCTGTAGAACCACGACCTAGCATGGGGAAAAATGAGGCGAGGCAAAAGGTTTGTTAAGAGATTCATTTGCCTCAGAGCTTTGCGAATCTGTGTATTTTGTCAACTGGGAACCACTTAAGAAATGGAACCGCAATCAGAATCCATCCCTAGGTGTGAGTCAAAAAATCTATCTAAGCCATACTGTCCAAAAGGCTAAAAGTGCTTTGCAGGGTCTCTTTAAATGACTAAATAAATGTTTCCATACAAGTGTGACTTTCTTTGGGTCAGAGGGGAAAAGTCCATTCTGCTGTCAGAAATATGCCAAACACACTCACACATCTTCATCTACGCAACGGAACTTAAATGTGCTGGCAAACACGCTGATATCCATTTTGATGTTCATTCCTTGGGTTTCACATGAAATCAATCATGGCAAAGTGTCGGGCCAAGAATACAGTGAACTGACAGAGTTATTAACTCCCAGGCAGACTAACGGGAAAAAGACTTCTCCCTGTACTCAGTATCACCAAATGTGTCCATTTAATTGACTCATGGCTGTCCCACCCAGCGTTCCATTCTTAACTTTTATATTGATCCCAACTTCACACTGTAACATTATCTGGATAACAGAAATTTCACTTATCATAAGAAGGGTGATAATTATCTTCTCTTCAGCTGTAATTGTTCTAGATATTTTCTTTCCTTGTAGCACAAATAATCACATCACTTAGTCTCATGTTACAGTTCATGACTCATGGAGAGAGAAAAAGCTAAAACAATGCACAGCGATCATCGTATGTATGAAAGTTTGTTCATGTTGTTACTCACCTGTATGGACAGAAACACAATTTTGTGCATCTGTACGATACAGTCATGTCTTGTAGAGGTGAGCCAAGGCAGGACGTAATGGATCAATATAGAGGCATCTTAAATTGGACATATCCTCCTTTTATTCTTTTCCCACATCCTTCCTCACACTGAAAATTCTTTGGTCTAATTTTTGATCAGTTTTTCCTGTTTCACCCATTCAAGCCAATGGACTGTACAAAAACATGAAGGAATTTCTGTGATATACATTTTTTAAGTCTGGGTTTGGGTTTACTGCTCACTGCCATCTTGTCAATACTGAAGCTAGAAAATAATTCTGGAGGAAGTCCCTGTTTACACTAGAAAGCGACACAGTAAAATTCATATATGCATCCTTGCAAAGCGGGTGTTGAGTTAACACAACATATTTGTACTATTCATTCCTCTCTTATGATAGACTGCAAATCAGGCCTGTGGGTCAGGAGGTTGAACATTGTCCATTAATAGCAGGGTACATGGTTCGATCTCTGGCTGTCTTTGAGCAAGACACTGAACCTTAATTGCTTCCAATGGTTAGGCCTGTCTCGCTATCAGTGTGAGAGTTGAATGTGAATGTTAGGCACATTGGAAAGTGCTTTGGGTAAAAGCACTATATAAATGCAGTCTATGCTGCATGTTTTTTGAGGAGCAGTTTGTACCCCGGCAGAGCATAGTCTTAGTATAAAATTACACAGTGAAACGAATTATATGATAGATTCCTCTATTTTGGACCCTTCGGTTCTCCGTTCCCTCAAAGGCTCAAAGAACTTGGGGACTTATTTTGCCTCTGTGAGCAAATCATCTGACTGCAGCGATTCTTTTTGAGTGAAATTAATACATTTCACTCAAAAATGTTGTTGTTGTACATTCTTGTGTGACCGCCTGAAGTGGTACAAGCAAGCAGCAAACAAAATACCTGACTTGTGATGAGCTGAGACTCCTGTTGATCGATGACACATAACCCAAAATACTGATATCAATATTTGGGAGTTTGAAAAATCTGATATTGATATATAGGTCCATAGCATTTTTTTAAAACATAAACACATAAGATAAACAAGCAATCTTGACACAGCCCCTTTAGATTGTTTGTTTGTTTGTTTTAATTGTGACCAAGATACATACTTTTACATTTACTTTACTTTTACATTTACTTTTACATACTTCAACATTTCACAGTTGAAAAATCAACTTGGCATTTCTGTACTTTAATTTCTTGTTACGTATTGGCTAATTTATACACCGATATCGATATATGTGCTGATATATTGGTCTAGGTCTAGTATACATTCAATGTTTCTCACTGAGGCCTTTTATGCATTGCTACATATGCTATTGGCTATTGGCACATTATGACCTTTTAACGTGCGCCAACTTATGACAACTGTGACTTATGCACTTGGCAGTAATGATGCCCCCCATGCTCCTGAATGTGTGTCCTTATTTTGCTGGTAGACTAAACAATACAAAGAAACGCTCATTAAGACATTGTTCTACAGCATCACTCGTGGTAGAAACGTTAACACATTTCCCCTTTCGTAATTCCTCAGTTTCTTCATATTTCACTCGATACTTCACCCAATATGTTGTATGGTAGACAACATTATCACTGCGTTTTTCCCCTTTCAGGTGATAGGAGAGCGTAGTCATGGTGATGATCATCAGACTCTCCAAGAGCTCCAGCAGGAGAACCTGCTGGAGACTTCTGCTGGTCCGTCTTCTCCCAGATCCAAGCACCGCTGGTCCCAGCACCGTCACCAGGGTGTCCTCCCCCCACCTGAACCTGAGGAGGACCCTGAGCTCTTCATCCTGGACCTGAGGAACTTCCCAGAGCTGGCCAATGCAGACATGGGCTCACAGAACCCCAACATCCAGGTAGGCAATGTGGGCATGTGGGGAGAAATCAATGTTTTTTTGACTCACTGTATTATTGAAAGTAGGTTTAGGTCACTCCTGTCATAGCATGAAAGGTTCATATCATTACTGAAGTGTAGGCGTTCCTGAATAAACAAGTGGTCACAGGGGGTGGGGTCGTGACAGAGTCATCTTGCATCACTCTCTCCTCAGTTTCTATCCTCTACACCATGTATCTCTTTCCCACTCCATACTTCCCATCTTGCTGTACAGCTGGTTTGAGTCAGGACGGCGTTTTAAGTTACCATATGCAGGACCTTCAACAGTGGGGCGCTGTAACTTGTCCATGAATCTCAGACATTTGGAGAAATAAAATAAAAAAAATATAAAACATATGAGAGCCAGATATAAAAGGTCAAAAGGTCTTTTTTCAGTGAGACTGTGAAGTTGAATCCTGGTGGAGTTCGCTTTATGAAGAAAGTGTTATGACTTGTGGCGTGGATTTAAACAGAAATGATGTTGGACTCTGGAATTCACTGCCTGGTCAACAGAGCGATATGCACCCATCATGAGTTCAGCAGAGACAGAACATTTTACCTCATATCAAGTACAGTACATGTACTGTACAGTATGTACATGTACTGTACTTGATACTGTACTGTTCTGAGTCTACCTATAAACATAAGAAATGCAGGTAAATACAACCAAAAACAAGAACAAGTACATTTGAGATAAACAAGCAAAGAAGTCTTGAAGTCATGAAAAGAGGTCACCGATCTGAGTAAGTTAGGCAAATTGTTACAGTCTGATGGTGCTTTAAATCTCCTAATTTCTTTAGAAATTACGGCAAAATAAAGAAAGGATGTTGAGTGCGATATCACCATAATCAATAATGGGAAATAAAAGCTGTGAGACAATTGATTTTCTTTCCTGCGGGGCAGACCAGACAACTAAACTTTACAGTAATCCAATCCAGATGAAACGAAAGCCTTAATTGAAACAAGATGAAACAAAGGCGTTAATTAGGGTCTCTGCATCAGCCATGGACAGAAAATACCTAATTTTAGCGATGTTGCTTAAGTGGAAAAAGGTGATCTTTGTGATTTCATTAATGTTCTGATCAAAGGAGAGGGTAAGATCCAATGTAACACCAAGATTCTTGACTGTCAAACTGAGAAATAACGCAGTGTTCAAGAGTTACAGTTACTCGATCAAACTAGTGTCTATGTCGAGCAGGGCCAATGACAACCATCTCAGTTTTATCAGAATTTAGGAGCAGAAAATTACGTGACATTCAGGCACTTGTCCTCGGTGATAGCTATGGATAGAAACTCTTTAATTAAGCTTTACTTTAGCTTGGGGATGAGTTATCGAGACATGCTGATAATCAACTTAACTTACCGATACTTGAAGCACGTGCAGTGCACTTCATGCTTCGGGGAGAACGGCTGGTCTGTTGTGCTGTCTTTCTGTGTATACACTTATCTTGTGTGCACAATTTAGTAAAAACGTGTGAATGAATGAATTAAAATCAAATCAAAATCTTGTGCACACGCAAAATGCATTTCAGATGCTCAATGTAGTAAAACGTAGCCTCGAAATATTTTTTCTCTCTCTGTGACCACTCCGGGGCTCCTTACATTCAACCATGTGGATACGACCCAAAAATTACAAGAATCATGCAAGAACATCAAATTCATCAAATAAGCTGAACGGCTTCATGATGCTCTAAGTCCTACATTAAGAGACAGTTTTTTTGGTTTATTTTATTTCAGTTTTATTTTCATGGGACAAGGTGCCGTCTGATCAGATGAGCTTTCAGTTTGCGACGGAAGATGTGTAGTTTCAGCTGACCTGATGTCAATGGGGAGCTCGTTCCACCATTGTGGAGCCAGGACAGCAAACAGTCGTGGTTTCCTTGAGCTGTAACTGGGCCACTCTCGCAGAGAGGGAGTAGCAAGCCATCTGGGAGTAGAGCGTAGTGGACAGGCTGGGGTGGAAGGTTTGACCATGTCCTGGATGTAGGATGGGCCTGAGCCATTCGCAGCACGGTAGGCAAGTACCAGAGTCTTGAATTGGACTCGAGCAGCCACCGGTAGCCAGTGCAGGGAATGAACGAGTGGGGTAGCGTGGGAGAACTTGGGTAGGTTGAAGACCAGCAGGGCTGCTGCATTCTGGATGAGCTGCAGAGGTCGGATGTCACATGCAGGCAGACCAGCTAGGAGCCAGTTGCAGTAGTCTAGGCACGACGTGACAAGAGTCTGAACCAGAACCTGCGCTGCCTCCTGGGTGAGGACCGGACGTATCCTCCTGATGTTGTGGAGGATTCTGCATTGTGTTGGAATGTCTGTCCTCAGCTGCTGCTTTGTCTTTATAAACAGTGCTGTTGGAAATATAAGCAACATGGGTTTTGTCTAGACATGTGTGTGTATGCATGCATGCACGTGCATGACTGTGAGAGAGAAGCAGAGAGATAGTCAGAACCAGATATCGGTTCATCTTTCCATCCCGCTTTATTCTTCATCCATTTCTCTCAGTCCCGTCCCCAGCTGCACAATAACCCTCTTTCATAAAAGGAGAGTACACTTTTAATCTGATCTTCAAATAAACAGACTTCTCCTGCAGCCGTGACATCACTCCCCTCATCATGTCTGAGAGCTTGTACCAACATATGAAGTTATGTACATAAAGAGTTACAGAATACACCTTTATTTTATTGATATACTCAATATTTAGACATTTATTAAAAATAAAACAGTTTACCACCTTTATTGCAGCCGTGTAAGACAAGATATACATTTTAGATGAATTCCACAGTGAGATAATAAAAGAACATAAGCTATAACAAGTTGATAAGCTGATAGTATGTCAGGGCTATTTTTGGGTGGTCAAAAATCATTTAATGCAGCTTGCTTGGACGAACAAGACTTCTTTATTGTCATATCATCCGTGTGGCATCTGCATTCTTTCTGTTGTTCTAATCTTTCCCCCATTCTCTCTCTTTCCTCACTTCCATGTGTCAGTAGTCAGACACAGCTGCAAACAAACAGGAACCCTCACTACCACTAGAAAGCATCCCTCTCAGGAATCATGTGGGTCATAATCAGACCAAACGGTCAGATATTATCATTACATGTGGATCAGGGTAGAGCTGTTTACTGTTGCCACCATGGATTGAACACATACTGTGATGGATCACACTGACTTTTGAGGAATCTTCTGCTCGGTCACTCTAGTGAATGTCTGACAGGAGGATTAGCACCAAAACCATCTGTGTCTCCACAGAGCTCTGGGTTCTGTTCACACTAATGCTTCAATATACAGTCTGTTAAGCAATCAAAGGCAATTACAATCCAAATTTGACATTATGCAGTATTTGTATTTCATAATCTGTTTGTTGTCTTCCTCTTCTGTTGCTGGATTTCTGGCAGACTGAAGGTCTTACAGCAGAGTGCTGCCTCTCAAAGTTCTTGATCTCACAGTTCTTTGACTGATTGTTCATATTCCTACTTCTACACTATGTGTAGCCTTGCTCTTCCATCTAAATACAGGTCACATTTCTTTAGAAGATGCTTAACAGTTTGTGGCTTTCTGCCAGCTCTACACAGTCCAGTGTACACAGCAACATCAGTTGTTTTCTAACATCAGCTAACATTACCCACCTTAAACTACTAGTCATACTGTATATGGAGTACTGGAACTTCGGCGTTCACTGCAACACGCACACTGCCCCAAAAATATTTTTTTCCATACACAATCACTGGAAAATGGGTGACTGTAAACGGCAAATACATTTTTTGGAGCGCCACAAACCCCTCAAAATTATTCTTTC
The DNA here is from genome assembly GCA_003416845.1 of Oplegnathus fasciatus. Taxonomy (NCBI): domain Eukaryota; kingdom Metazoa; phylum Chordata; class Actinopteri; order Centrarchiformes; family Oplegnathidae; genus Oplegnathus; species Oplegnathus fasciatus. The sequence continues at coordinate 414,293 of NTHP01000482.1, forward strand.
TATTATCAGAATTTAATCCATTTGGTCCAACAGCATTTGAAAAGTCTGGAAGGGCTGTATGATTAAATTATTTTATCCCATTCATGTGTGCATGGGAGCCAACAGGAAGTCAACTGGCTCAGTCAGGGGAAGTGGAGGATGCACATACTATCAATCGGCTCGGCGGAAAAAGGACTCTACTGAGCATGTGGACCCAAAAACTAACCCAGAAACATGAGGAAGCCTGTGGAGGCGTTTTGGCTTAGCCTATGTGTCCAGTGAGCAACTTTCATAGGAATGAATGGAGCACCATCTTTGAACGCAGTATCCAGTTGTCCTTAGTACATCCAGGCCAAAACAACCGAGTAATGTAATGTATTTAATGTATTGAAATGAGCACTGACACGTTTTCTTGCTGTGCATAACTTTTCATTTGTAAGAGGAACAATGTGTTATTTCTTCTTTCAACAGTTACATATCTTTAAGGTGCCTGCAAATTTACATCACTGCAACATTTCTGCCTTTATATATATTATAAGTAAACACTCTATGAAAGTATGATGTGTGTTCAAACCAGAGAATCAGTTTTATGAACAAAACAACAGTGAAATTTTGTAGCAAAATTAATTAGTTTCATTGGAATTCTTTGATTTAGCAACACCAACTGTCAGGTCAGCTAGCTAGCATGCTAAACTGACTCCCGGCTGGCGAGCATATAAGTGGTTAGCTTACAGTAGTTCGCCGACTAACGCTAGTTCTGCGTGTAGTCACTATGTTACCAATCTTCTACCATGTGTTTTGCAATGTTGCATGGATGAACTTTGCTGTAGCAATTTCTGATTTGACCAGGGATTAGCACAAGTCAAACATACCAAAAACCCTAGAAGTCCCTGATTGCATGTTGTAGGGTCATTTATGGCAATTATCTACCTAAAATTAAAGTAGCAATTCTGATGATGTTACTGTTGGCTGGTTGTTGAGGTCACTGCAGTCAACTTTGGGTCGTTGAAGCAAGTTGTTGAGAGTGGCTGTATATGACGTATTAAAAACTGGGAAAAAAAAGGTGAAAAGTGAGATAATTTGCATACTTTTAAGAATTCCCTTTTGCATTATTGTCAATCACTGCTTCCTGCATGCATACGTATAAACAGTACAGTAAGTATTTTGAGTTTCTTTCAGGTGACCATCGAAGTGGTAGACGACACACAAACTGAGACGGAGGTGGAGATGGACCTGGCCAAGGAGGGTCAGCGTAACGACTGGTCAGTGTCATCCTCAGAGTGGGCCAACAGCCACAAGAAACTGTTCTGGCCACTGTTCTGGGAGTACCCGGAGCAGGTGCAGAACGGGCTGGGAAGAGCCAGTTTGGAGGAACAGTCTGAGGACTACAACTACGACCCAGAGGAGCCCATCCTGAGTGGAGTGGGAGGAGACTGGGGTGGTCACTGGAACAAAGACTGGGATGCAAAGGATAACTATGGTAAGAATGCTCTTTCAAAACCAAAATAGTACAGCTTTGATTCAGAGAATAGTAGCTGGTCAAAATGAACCTAAATCTATATCACAAGTATCGGTATTGGGGCTGATGGATTAATGGATCGGTATTGGCTAAAGTGAAGCCAATCAATCCTTTCTTTACTGAACTCTACTGTGTTTTGTCCACCTCAGCCTGCTGGTGTTGTAGTGCTGCTCTCCCTAATGACAGCCTACAGTGCAGCATTCCACAGCATACCAAAGTGAAAATTAGAGTGTGATAATAAGAAAAAATATTTGGCCAACCTAAGTTCAGACACTTAGTTTGGCAACATGTAGGACACAATTTCACAAAACTCAAGGCTACTTATCATTAGCAAAGATCAGTGTAAGAATTCAGGTAGCAGCCAGCGGCAGATCACATCAGCTGTCATTAACGTTAATTCTTTGAGTAACTTGATGACAGGTCAGATTTGAACTTCTCTGTCGTCTGGTTAAAGTTCTCTCTGCAGCCGGTGTCTGTACTCAGCCGAAGACCTTTTGTGAGGGAAGAAGCTCCAGTCTGTAACACCACTGTACAATCAGAGTGGACTGAGTGTTTCTGTAGTTCCAAAAACTCCAACAGAGCAATAATTCTCCTCTCTAGCTGATCGCTTCACGTCAGTTTCAGGAGTTGCATTCTCCCAGTTAAATATTTTGGAACCAGGACCTTCAGTATTTGGATCAAGTAGCTTGTGAAAAATGTGTCAGATTAAGTAGGTACAGCTGTTTTTCAATGTGTCAGATGTACAGTATATTTAGGTAAATTTAAGTATCAGATTGGACTCGTTATCGGCACATACCCAATATGAAAGGACTCGGATCAGAGCCAAAAAACTTCATCAGGGCATCCCTATGCAAGATATTTCCTTTCTTGCATTGGCTCTGGTCTGATATGTTTGACAGGATTAATGACAGTATGGCCAGTTAAGATTCTGGACTTCTAGACTAGACTGTGGACCAGTTTGTTGGTTGATCTTCAGGTAATGCTTGGGACAAAGCTGAAGATGAACTGAAAGCTACAAAGACTGCACAAACCACACAAAAAGATTATCTCCACCAACTTGCACAGACACTTTAGTCAGGAAGGAGCATAAACCTTGCAACTGAGTGAATACACTAGTCAACACACTGAACCACTGTTCGGTAATCGCTGGAGCTCTGGAGGTCCACAAATCCTGCCAGAATGCCAACTGTCATGTGTCCAAAACAAACATGGACACCACCAGCAGCTTGAACTGTTGATCTGCGGTGACATTTGTGATAAAAAGGCCAAAAAAGGAGGAAAAAGCTCAGAGTTTGGGTGAGGTCCTTCATTTCAGTTGTCCAGCGCACAGGGATTAAAGTTCTCCGTCACTACGACGGATTTCCGTCGATTTTGATTCTCAGAGAGGATCCGAAGGAAAAAAAGAGGGGGTGGGGTGATAGGTAGCTGATTTGTATGGGCATACAATCTACCTGGATGTAGCCTATACCATGCAATCTACAAATATAGCTTGTCATTATTAATGATCTTATACCACCTTGGTTTCAAGCAGCAAAACACTACTTTTCAGTCTGGTGTTAAGTTACTCTTTAAACAACAGAACCCCACCAACACAGACCCCTGCTCTGATTCAACGCAGGATTGTTTTCGGTCTGAATCCCCACTGAGGAACAGTGCTGAACTGTTGTAGCAGACTCACAGCTGATCCAGCTGTGCTTTCATAATCAAAAACTGACAATGCCTCAGATCATGTGTGAGAGGGAAGAAGGTCCCATTTCACTAATCCTTCCATCTCTCCCTTACTAACCTGCTAACCCTCAGTCCTCTGAAGGACACATGTTCAAAAGACAAGACTATTTGTCACATTAAGTTGTCATAGCAAACAACCTCTAACAGCAGCACACTGTCCACCATTGGCTGATAGATGAGTCAAGTCCAGTGGTTCCCAAACTTTTTGTCATGGCACCCTGAGTCACAGAGTCACATGAATGGGGTTTTAAGATTTGACTTGGACTTGACTGCTCTTACACTTGTCTTCTTTGAGATGTGTCCCCCCGGAGACTTAATTTGACTTCAGACTTGAAAACAAAAACATTTAAAGCAGCATTGGTTGATCTTTTTGGCCTCTTGTCATCAGCAGGACAAGCTGTAAACACATTAGCATTCATTTGTAGTGGTGTTTCTGTCCACCTGATGAATGTAGGTCCAATAGTCACTCTCCTTTTAGCTTTGGTTTGGTCTCCACCAACTCCTGAGGAAAAAATCTAGTTCCTTAGCTGCTAAATGCTCCTAAACCAGCTAGTAGCTAACTTTGTAAAGTAGTAAGTTGCAGGCTATAAAACCAAAACAAGCCTGTAGATGGGCTTATTCTTGTGACTGCTATTGATGCAGGACATCACCCCCATTTGTTAGATAAAATGTTTCGGTTGAACCTTTCTATTAACGTGGGCCTGGAGTAGGCCCGCTGTATAAACCCTAGCATGTGCTGCATGTCATTAACACCTTTACTGGCATTTTGTGGTCTTTCTTCTCTGTAAAACCTGCTCTCCTTCTGTCTGTTTTCCTTCTCTCTCCGCTCTCCCCTCTGCAGGCCTCAGCTTCTGATGCCAGCAATCAGCCCAGCATGGCTAACCTTGTGGTAATGCAGCCAAGCTAAATTAACGGCTCGAAGTGAAAAGGAATCAAAGAATGAACTCATCTCTGCCCTCCTATCACATTCTTCTGTTATATCCCCCTCATAGATTTCACAGTTGTTGTTGTTGGTTGCAACTGGCGGCTGAAAGAGCTCTGATAAACCTTCCAGCTGCCCAGCAGCAAACAGCAGACAGACACAGTTAGAGATCAGCTGGTGAACAATTTGGAGCATTTAGCAGTGCAAGATAATATTCTCAGGAGTTGGTGGAGACCAAACCAGAGCTAAAAGGAGTGTGGACACAAACACAACTCCAAAATGTTGATGTGTAAATAGTTTGCTAACACATCTGTTGTATTAACTTGTGTCACTTAAATCATAATTTCTCTTTTTTTTTTTTACAACTTGAATTTAGTTTTCGTGGTTTTAGTCATCATTTATCAGGACAGTAACGCTGTACTCACCAAGTTCATTGCTGAGATCTGGAAAAGCAGCAGCATTGCTAGAAAGACGTCCAACAGGGCAAGAAACACAATCAGGTGATCAGACAGGTTGCAGACAAACTTCCAGATTAGTCAGAGGGACACATACTATATTACTATTAGACTTGCTAGTTTGTCAGTCTATTTGTACCTTTAGCAGGTAATCAGTGAAGAGGTGCATAACAGAACTGTTATGTTAATAAAACTCTCCTGCAAAGGGAAAAACACAGTAAAGCCTGTTAGTTAACCTGCTGCACTTCTTTATTCTTTCACCTCTATATAGTTTTGACTAAGCCGTACCTCATCACTGTGATTTAAATGTAGAGAATAAAAAAAATATGAGAGAAACTAACTTAACAAAGATCCCTCCAAAATTTGGCATCATACCTTCTATGGATGTATGCCAACATTACTTCTAGCTAGTTCCTTCAGATTTTAAAAACCACATCAAACTTGGATCCCTTCAGTGTTCCTTTACAGTTTCTGAATTACAGTTTTCACAGAATGATTTTTATTACCTCCGATCTTTAATGTGTGTCACTCAGCAAAAGATTTCCACCAGCTCTGTTCATCATGTCTGACTGAAGACCATACCTCAGTGCTACTGCAGTACAGAACATTTCTTCCTACTGAAATGTATCCAAAGTCCAAAACATTTGTCATGAAACAACGCTGTCAAGGAAACATGCCTGCAGATTAGCTTGCTAGCTGAAGTGCTAGCTCGGCTACCCCTGTCAGTAACATGACCCTCACCTTGCGGGACGTTGTGGTTCCTGAGGAGACTCCCGTTGTAAACATCCATCACCGTTCACCTATCAAACATATTGTAGTTGTGTGCACAGTTTTCCTGTGCAATGAAGGATTATTGGCAACATTTCAGTTGCGCTCATTTTCACATTTACCTCCAAATAAAGTGGTTTAGACAATAAACCAAACTGTTGGCTTGTTTCTAACATGTTTGATTGTCTGACTGTTTGTGTTTCTCGTCCGGTGTGTTGTAGTGTTGTCGCTGTGTTCCCAGATCTACAGCGAGTAAAATGTTATCATTACTGTGAGAAATGATGGCAAAAACTACTTACTTAAATGACCCACCAGTATATGGATGATGGAGGGATGTATTACAGCCAGAGGGTCACTGTTGTTCAGCCACACAACCTGTGAGGCATTTCACTGTCATGCAGACTGTTTGTGTTGCACACCCCGGCACTCTAAGTGTCTGAGCTTCCAACTTTTTGACTTGCATATTACAGTCTGATGACACACAAACACACACACAGTTTCATGTGCTCACTCTACAACTTTTCACCCTCATACACAAACGCCAGCTGGCCGTACTTCCTGCCTGGTCATTAGCGCGATTATGACGTTCCCCAAAAGTATGCAATATTCATTTAGTCGCAGTGCACCATTAACTTCTGTGTGCAAACAGGTCTGAGGGGAGTAGTTCCAGATCTTTGAGGCTGGGCTAAACTTACAGGCATGTTTGTCTGCAGCCCAGAGATCAGGCCAGAACAGGTAGGAAAGCTTAGTATCACTGACCAATTTCAAAAGGCTTCATTTTACTCTTCACACCTTTTTACAGGATATTGTTGACCTAATGTTATTTTAAGCTTCTTATAGCAGAAAAACCTTTAATATATTTTGATTTGAACCTAAAGTAAAGTATTCATTCAGCTCCTGCACTGAGCTCCAGCTGTTGATACAATGTTGGCACTTAACTCAATTCGTACTGTTCTGAAAGCTGAGTGAAGAGTTTTGCAAGCGTGCAGCCGTCATCACTCTCGCTGCAAGAAGACTTTCAGTCCTGCTGGCTCCTTCCACCCCTCCCCCCCTCCTCTTCCTCCCCTCCTCCCCAGTCTTTTGAAGTTCTCCCCCGTTCTCTCCCCTCCTGCAAGCGTTGTTTAAATACAGAGGAGCATGTCTCAAAGGTCCCACGCTGTCGTTAGCCGGCTCTTTTCAGCCGCTGCTTAATTGCATAACACACATACACCAGCTGGGCGAGGAATTCACAAGGCTAACTTCAAAGCCTGCTCTTAATATATTACTTGATAGTTTTGCTTTTCACCCCTCTGCGCTGTCTCCCCTTCATCCATCTTTTCTCCCTGTGTTTTTCAGAGTACGAGGAGGAGTGGAGCGACTGGGCTCCCTGCAGCGTCACCTGCGGACATGGCACCCAGAAACGCACCCGTTCCTGCGGCTACGCATGCACAGCGACTGAGTCACGCACATGTGACCTGGAGAGCTGTGCTGGTAAGAAGCAGAAACTCTGTGATGTGGCAAGATTGTGAAAATCTGACTTGTGTAGCTGCTTTTTAATGAAGGTATTTTAATAGCAAAAGTAGCTTAAAAGTGGGATAACTCCAAATCATTATTATTATTAAATTAAGTTTTATTACATTTTTAGGTGAGCTACCAAGTTACAGGAATATGTGCAGTTAAGCTTGCTAGTAAAAGTTTGTTTGTTTGTTGTGGCTTTTTTCATATTAAAAGAGGAATAGCAAGAATGCCAGTAAAGTGCCAGTGCTCATAGACAATTTGAGAATGCCACTTTGAAACCAACATCATGCCACACCACCAGTCCTTATGTCCAGGCCAAATATTAATTCCATTTAGAAAGGCAGCCTAAAGACTGCCAAAGGGATACTACTTTGGAGAACCTAACAGACTACCAGTTACAAATATACAACCATCTTCCTCAGTGTAGCATTAACCAATAAACAAAAATGACTGTCATCATGCATAAATAAGCAACATAACTCAAACAGCCTAACACTTCTTGTATAATCAACAACAGAATAAAGTCAATTTTGTATCTGGGTCTACCTGAAGGACTCCTACCAGTTGGACATGCCTGGAAAACCTCCAAAGGAAGGCACCCAGGCACCCCTCACCTGGCTCCTTTCCATGTGGGGCAGCAGCTCTACTCTGAGCGCTCTCCGGATGTCTGAGCTCCTCACCCTATCTCTAAGGGCGAGCCCAGCCACCCTGCCGAGGAAACTCATTTGGGCCACTTGTATCGACGATCTCGTTCTTTTGGTCATTAGCCTACCCAAAAGTTGTGACCATAGGTGAGGGTTGGAACGTAAATCGACTGGGAAATCGAAAGCTTTGCCTTCTGGCTCAGCTCCCTCTTCATCACAATGGTCTGACACAACGCCAGCATTATTGCTGATGCCGCACCAGTCCGGCTGTCCATCTCATGCTCCATTTGACCCTCACTCATAGCGTAGCAGTGGAAATTAAGTCCATGCCTGAGTATAATTTGGCCATGGGGTGAAATATAAAGAGAGAAAAGCAGAGGGCCGAGAACAGAGCCCTGAGGTACTTTCTTTTATTTATTTAGAAAGTTAATACAGTGACAACTTTTTAATTTCTGTTGTGACGATCGCGAGGTAAACCATAGAAATACAGTCTTCACGTTACAAAGTAATCAACCAGGAATGTGCGCTTGCATGTACTTGATTGGCCCATGTACTACCATGCCGTATAATGCTGGAATGCATTGCAGTGAAAGTTGAGCCATGTTCGGAACCCTGCGTTTTTTTGCCAGTCTTCTTTGTTGGCATCTCTGTTGCACCGCTGGACTGACTCCATTGAAATGAATGAAGGGCCTGCATTTTCCATGCAGAGCTAAAGTTGGTCTGAACGCGGCCTTAAAAGACTGTTCAGGGTCTGTCCACACCAGCATCTTTAGATATTTTTTCAACTTTGACAACCATAATGAAACAATAAAATGGCAGAAATAAGGTTAGGTCTCTTAAGATATCCACATTTTTTTAAAGCACAGATTAGTGAAAAAAAAAGCCAGCTTAGTGCAGGAGACTAAAACCAAAACTGAAAAACAGATACAGTGTTTCACACTTACTATTCCTATTTTGTTCATTAATGTGTACGTAAATGCCAGTATGTGTTTATGTGTGTTCATGTTTGTCAAGATATAATTAAACCACCTTAAGACACGTTGCTCCTGTCTTTCTCCATCTGTCCTTTAGACACTGCAGTTTCAGTGACTGAACTGATACCCATCCAGACAACCAACAGCACAGACTCCCTGGACACAAGTACGTATGGAGTGTGTGGGTGTGTTGTGTATTTTGTTCCATGCATCCATAATAGTCAACAGGTTGCACTCCATGTTTTCATACTGAAAGCTGCTCCGCTGAGTCTGTCAAAGACATGATGAAACACCGACCCAGCCTCCCAGAAATGTTTGAATTGCTTTTTACTTTCCATTTTATTGCTCTCCTGCTGCTAAGCACCGGCCAGAGAACGTGATAGTTCTTTTCACTCTGCAAACATAACAAATGATGCAGCAGGAGAGGAGAACACGATCCAGTGTCGGACATTTTCCCTCTCAAGCCTACATCTACAATATAAAGCAAATATAGAGAATAGCTTTTAATTTGACCATGGCCCAAAACCTTTTAAGGCTAGTTTTTCTTCCTAAGCCCCTCTTTCCATTGTCCTTTAATGTTTTAGAACTGGACTGTGGGTTTCAAATAACCTTCTTCAAACTGGCACTCTTCATTTTGGTAATCAAAACAAGCTAGGATTTCATGTTTTTTTCCTGTACAATTTGGACTGTAAAGCAGAGTGATAGTGAGAAGTGTATGGTGGCGACATTATACCAGCATGAATATGATTAGACGTTACAGTCAGCTGATGCAAGTGGAACCTAAGTAAGTAAGGCCCTTCTGGTCCTTCCTTTGAACTCATCCTCATCCCCTTTGGTATTAGTGCTTGTTTGAACTCAGTTGTTCCGTTGAAGAGCCGACCTATGTCGAAATATTTTCCTCTCCCCTTGGTCGTTGCAATCCATCAAACACAGACCTTAACCCAGTTTTTAGCAGCTGGTTTCGTTGAGGAGAGTGACCATTGCTTCAGTTCAGAATGAGGATAGGACAAATGTTTTCCAGCCTAATTAGCTTGCTCTCTCTCTCTTTCTCTCTTTCCCCAATCAGTAAATTGAAAGCAGCTCAAAATATCCAGGCTCCTGACTTAAGTAACTTGAGTTCCTGGGGCCTTGGAAAAGTTCCTGCAGGGGAAATGAGTTATTGTTGTTTTTTTTGTCATGCCCTCATCTTATTTGTCAGTTCCAGTTGCAATAATCTGAAACAGCTTTCACCTTGTACCATTTTAAACTGAAATGCTGCATGATGCACTTTGCATTGCATAAGTGGCTGCATGAATATGGTCCTTTATCAATGCAAATTGTTAACAAATGCATCTAACTGGGTACTACATTTGAGATGTTTCTATAGGATCAACCAAAGCTCATTTGATTCCAGAAAACAAACTTAAGAATGTTAAGACTTTCTGTGATGAGTTCTAACGTTTTCCAATCTTCCAATTCCAATCCCTCCACCCCCCAACCCAGATGTAGACAGCTGTGAGAAGTGGCTTAGCTGCAAGAATGACTTCCTCCAGAAATACCTGCACCAAGTGCTCACAGAGCTCCCCAGCTGCCCCTGCTCCTACCCCTCTGAGGCCGTTTACAGTGCCGTCAACATCCAGGATGCCAAACTTGGCAAGACCTACCGTTGGAGGGACGCGAGTGGCCCCAAAGAACGCCTGGACATCTACAAACCTTCAGCCAGATTCTGCATCCGCTCAATGCTGTCGTATGATAGCACAACGTTAGCAGCGCAGCACTGCTGCTACGATGATCAGATGAGACTGATAACGCGAGGGAAAGGAGCAGGAGCACCAAATTTGATCAGTACGGAGTTCTCACCAGAGCTGCATTACAAGGTGGATGTACTGCCTTGGATCCTTTGCAAGGGGGACTGGAGTCGGTTTCACTCAGTGAGGCCGCCCAATAATGGGCTGGAGTGTGCAGGTAACCCCCCTGAACAAGTGTTTCAGATGGAACTTAAAGAGGCCAGGGAGTTTTGACACTGTGGGAATGTGGAGTCACAACAGGAAGGGAGGACAATAGGGAGACGTACATGGTGGTTGGTAGTTCAAATCGCCACTTCTCTTGTCCATTGTCTCCATCCTACACAAGCACAGAAAAACTGAACTGCAAATCAGCATTTCTGTGGTCCATATGTCATGAACTCCTGCCAGCTGAAGTACTTTGGTGCAGTGGCAAGATGTGCTGAAATCACAAGGTCTCCTGCATCAAATGACATTTGGGTAACTTTAGTTTTTTTTAAAAAAGGGACATAACTTTCAAATCATATGAAAATATAAACGGAAGACATGGACATCCAATACTGGTGAAGCTTTTTTTCACAGCAACAAAAATGAAATAACACTGGTGTTGCAACCATTGAAAGGACAATGAAAATCAGTGCTGACGTGTTATAGTGTTATTAGGACCCTTGTCAGCTAATCCCTGTTCCTGTATGTTGCTGCTACTCTGTTGGGATGTGCTGAGCTGAGGTGAATGTCTCTGATGGCAGTGGCATGTGTGTGTACAGTATGCATGTATGAGTGTGTGTGTGGATGAAGGATGAGGTTATTTATTGGCCCCTGAACTATTTTAATCAGATCTAGTGTCCCACAAAAGGAATTCCTGTCAAGTTGATAAACAGGGAATAAAGTCTACTTGTTCATCTTTACAAAAAAATCAGAATTTTTTCCAGAGCATGTCTGTAATTTTCTTCCTGTCCACATCTGCTATGTCAGGATTTGCTACACAATGCATGCTCCCCCAGCAGGAAAGCATGCAGCCTCATTTATGTTCCATAAAATGCAGAGTAAAAATGTAGGTGTGAGTAGTCCCATCTGAATTGACATCCATGTATATATGGCATAATTTCCTTTGGTAAAAGACTTAGGATTCCTACAGCATTCATGCTAAGCTGAGGACATGTCAACACAGTTACACTTTAAAATGTCAAAAAGTTAAATGGACTCTATTAACATACCATTTTCAGATCATTTTCACGTTTGCCATCCATACTGACGAGCCAAAACAAAAATATTAACATGTCTTCAGGATCACATCCTTGTTTCTACAGTAACAGCTTCTACTAGTCAGGCAGCTGCGTCCTCAGGGTGGGATGTGGGGGGACTGCATGAATCGCCAGGAGTGTTACACCCTCCTGTCATTGACTTATTTCATACTTTTGTGTGCCTGTTATAAGATGACTGCATAAGTAAAGAGAGCCAAAGTTGAACTGGAACTTCCAGGTTCTGTTTCCAAAGTAATAAAGTCTCAAACAAATAAACATTTGATAAATCAAATTAAATGTATACTTGTGTAGTAGTCTGTAGTAGAAACACAATGGTATATCAATGGCAGCACCTGTATTACGTGATCTCTTTCTGCATTGGCAGTATTTGCTGGTGGGAAGTGAGTGAGGGATGTCCTTGTTGCTGTACTTGCAACTCCTGATGGTCAAACACCGGCTGCAATCCTGGCCGCATGGATCTTCTCTGCCAAGCATCCTGCTAGCCAATGTACGACCTCCATGCCCGCATCAGTTTCCAATGGGATACCAGGAACTGCAGTGTCCTTTGTTTCACCGAAACTTGGCTAAATCCTGGAATACCAGACAGCCAGGGGAGGTCACTGTGTTCCTGGCCATGGACTTCAATCTGCCGGGTGCGGTGGACTGGGTGATGATGCAGTCCTGCTTCAGGAGAAGTGCGGCAGCCACCAGCAGTTCTCTGCCATCGTGCAGCTCATCGGGATTCACAAGCAGACCAAGAGCTTCGTCTACCGGCTGGAGCTCAGCAGGCATCGTCACCGCCTGACCTGAGAGGCCACGCCGCGCTCCATCCACAAGGGCATCGCCACAGCCATCAAGAACAGCGACTGCGTGGTGTTCTTTTCCTCCCTGCTGTGGTTGAGAAGAAGATACCGGATACACCAGGCCACCACTGAGAGGTTCAGGAAGAGCTTCTACCCTCAGGCCACTACGATCCTAAATGAGGACACTGCCTAAGAGTTGCCCTAAGACTATTTTTACTTTCTTTATTATTCAAAGTTACTACTATAGTTAACATTATTATTTATTACTTATTTCTTATTCTATTTTATACCTATTTTTATTGCACAATTGAAGGAGCTAACAGTCATACCTTGTCATACACCCTATATGATTATATGTGACAAATAAACTTGAACTTGGTTAGTTGGGGCTACTGCATGCAGAGGGGTTGTACCAGAGCGGAATTGAAACTCTGTATGTGACTAATAACAGAAAGTTTGAGTTGACAAAAAGTTAGCTTCTTAATATTTCTGACATGTGGAAGTACTCAACATGTCAGTGAAAGTTGACAATCATATGTCAGTGTTCACATAGATCAATCATTTTCAAAGTTATGAACCCTTCAAAGAATAGTTCTGCATTTTGGGAAATTCACTTACTTTCTTGCCTAGAGTTAGATTAGACGACTGATACCACTGTCATATCTGTCCATTAAATATAAGGCTACTGTCAGCATCTGTTATATCTCGTCTGTATAATTCGTACTAAAACCATGTAAAAACATGTTGTGTGTTCTTGGAGGGGTTATGTATGGGACCATTTCTTGGCTGGACGCAGTGACTTCAAGGTTCAAGTTGTTATCCCTTTATGCAACAGAAGAAAGATCCCTCCTGTCCTGGGCCCGTACACACACCATGTCAATTTGTAATGTTTCCAGTCAGGATGCTTTCTATTGCTCCTCTGTAAAAGTTGAGAAAGAAATACAGCCGTTTCTGAGCTTTCTTAACCAGAGTGGAGATGTGTGATGAGCACGACAGGTTCTTTGTGATGCTGAACCTGATACTGTTCACCTGCTCCACCTCAGCTCCACTGATGTAGACAGTATGTGTCCTCTCCTCCTTTTTTCTAAGATCAATGATCAGCTCCTTGGTTTTGCTGACGTTGAGCAGTAGGTTGTTCTCTGTGTACCACTCTGCAAGATTGTTGATTTCCTCGCAATATGAAGTTTCATCATTGTTTGTAATCTGACTGATGGTGGTGTCGTCTGCGAACTTCACAACAGAGTTCTCTCCATGTCGCGAGTTGTAGTCGTGGGTGTACAGAGTGAACAGGACGGGGCTGAGCACACACAGTCCCTTATTTTAGTAACATTACCTTTCA
>NTHP01000482.1:428104-441925 GCA_003416845.1 Oplegnathus fasciatus
GTTTTGTTCATATGTTCATTTCTCTATCTCTGAATTAGTTGGTTTAAAAATCCTGCAGCCAGCGCAGCCTGATACCATGCACAAGTGTCTCCTAACACCTTTGAAACTATTATCTGCACTCTGTCATCTCCGGTGTGTGATCCAGTATGCCCTCGGATCAAGGTAACCTAATAAGGTTATCGTGTTGATTTGAACTCTTCCTCATCCCCTTTGGTATTAGTGCTTGTTTGCACTCAGTTGTTCCGTTGAAGAGCCGACCTGTGTTGAAATATTTTCCTCTCCCCTTGGTCGCTGCAATCCATCAAACGCAACCCTTAAGTGTTCTTTGATGCCTGGAGAGAAGCTCTGAAAGACCGGGTGTGAAAGGAAAGGTGAAAAGAGAGATGGTGTTGATGGAGGAAAATTAGACTTATTGGTGTGTGTGTGTGAGAGAGAGAGAGAAAGACTTGGACTGAAATAACAGAAATGTTTAGTTGACAAAAATGAATGCAATTTACTTGACAGCAAATGGAAACTTAAGTGAAATAGAAGAAGGGAAGAAGAATGTGTGAGGAGGAGCCACAGGAAGTGAATTGATAGACCCTAACAAACACCCACGCCCCCACCCCTCCTCTTGTCCTTGTGTATGTGTGTGTATGGGGTAGTCGACACTGGAGGGGAAACACGGACTCTCTTTTGAAGTTTCCTTCTCCTCCCTCCTTCCCTCCTGCTGTTCTGAGGCCTGTTGCTCAACTATGTTGGGTTAAGGCACTGACAGCGTGTTGTTTTAAGGACTTAATCCTGTTGTAGGTTATCAGTATTTCGATTGATATCGAGGGTCTGTTAGAGACCAATGAACACAGTGAGCTTTGGTGGAGAGGATGGTCTTTACTGAAGTCACGGAAACATGCGTTAGGTTTGGTATTTTTTCCTGATCTTGTGTTTGTTTTCTCTCTTTCTGTCTGTCCATCTGTCAGCTGTCTCATCATGGATATGAGAAGACACAAGAATTCCAGCTTGGCTGTCAATAGGTTGTCTTTGATTATCATACATTCCATTAAATGCTAAAAAAAGAAAAGAAAAACCTGATAAAATGTGAATATTTCCATCTCTCACATATACACATACAGTACATTGAGACACACGCACATATACATGCACATCTGCTTACAGTGTGACTTCAGAGATTCCAGTTCACCAGGGTGCCAACCACAATAAGGTTCAGCAACACTGGAAAACAACAGTGCTTTTCTGTTTGAACAGAACAAAGATCATGCAATTCTGGGAAATTTGAGAAAGCTTTTTTTATGTTCTGAAATGTTTTTAGCCTCAAAAAGTCAGACTTGAGAGCTCAGGTTTTGCTATGAACTTTTGAGTTTTAAGATAACATCAGCCTGACCATACATGTCAGGCAGGCCATCAGTGAAATATGGGAACTGTTTAGATGATGACATGGCTCTCAAAACTTGTGCAAACATATTAGTAAGTCATTCTCTCAAAATCAGTGCCAATTTACAGAATATTGTTAGAGGCAGGCTTGCAGCTCTGTTTTGGCACTGAGGGACCTGCAAATGTTGAATTAACTCATATTAATATTGTTAGCTTATCACACTTATAACATTCGTCCTTAACACTCCCTTTTATACAACTGTGATGCTAGATTGGACATTCAGTGCATTTACATGCATTTAAGAAACGGGTTAGAGTGAGGCAAAAAAAACAACAACAACAGCAGCATCTTCTGTCACTAATACATCTAAAGTAAATAAGCCATACTTAGTGGTAGGTGAGAAATCTGAGTACTGACCTGCTGTATGTTCATGCAGATTTACCGTAACCAGATTACTACAGTACACATAAACACTTTGTCCGATTACCGGCGTAACCTGATTTCTCTGAGTAACCTGGTTACTTAAGTGCATGTAAACATGTTGTTTCAGCAGTTCTGGTCAGCGCTGTATTACTTAATGAAAATTAGGTGTATAGCCAATAGCTCCAAAAGTATCAGAATCACAAAATCAGAAACTAAAACACCGTTGGTTCATTTTCAAGCATCATTGATGATTGGTCTGCATGTTTGTTCATTTTTTGTGTTCTGAGAATTTCCATTGTGTTGTGTAGCCTACATCACATCACTTCTTTATTTGCTAGTATTTTAGTATTTTAACATGGTTCTTCATGTTCCATATGCGTTGTCAAATTGGCAAATGTGTAATTTGCATTTTTCTCTAAACGCTGCCTATGTGCTGTCAAAGTGGTGAAGCTAAGCATTTATAAAGAAGCTCTGGATAGAGCAAATATCCTTTTATCCATTTAACTCTGACCATGCCATTCTACACAGTCAGAGCATGATCTTTTTGTACCGACATGATTTGTCATGGTCTTATCGGCAATGCAAACTATACTCTTTATTTATCTGATGCCATCTCAGGTTGTTTCATGGTGATCAGCAGATAGCTTGCTCCAAACAGAGTGGAATAAGGGTCCTACAAGATATGCATCATACCGACACAGAAACACAACTGTGTATTTGTTAAGGTCATGTCAGTAATCTAAGATGTCCTCTGTTCTCTGTACCTAGGTGTCTGCACAGTAGTGCAATATTTCCCTTCTTTCAGAAGAAGACTGCTTATATTTATTCTTGCAACATGAAAAACACAAGCTGAAATGAGAAAAACACAAACATGAGATACAATAATCTGTCACTGTAAATATGAAGTTCACTTGTGTCATAGTTTTCATTTGATCCATATTTCGTTGTGCCAAGTTGACTGTTGTCATGTCAGTGCTGCATTATGTGGTGCTCAGCCTCCTGTCAATCACCTGACACTCACAGGAGGAAATGGAAATCTCCTCCAGGACAAATGAACCTCTGAAAAACATGCTGCCATACAAACAGCTTAATCACATCCATGTCTTGTTATTTATCTTTACTCTCCAGGACAGCAGTTCATGTCAAACTAAGTTTATCAGACTCACATTTTCCAGATGACATAAAACAAGTAAAAATTTCAAAATCTAGCATGCGTTGCAGAACACTGGGAAATGTAACCTAGAAGAATAAAGGGATGAAACTCATTTAAAATGAAACCACACAGTTTCGGGTTCAGCGCCTTGCTGTTTGGCAGTGTTTAATACCATATATATATAACACCTGCCCTTCTCCAGTGGTCATCTAACAGCTGGAATCCATCCTCTTGTCAGTGCCAGGAATCAAAACACACAGCTTTGAATTAATACTCAGTCTTTTTACCTCGATGAGAAGCTGGCAACCTGCGGCAATGACCAGCTGACAGTCTATATCTTATTAGGTTGGATTGGAGTAATGGATCCCTGTGTTAATGCAGGTCATCTTCCAGCTGGTCCAGCTGAGTAAACCCTGGGATTTCTGCACATTAGCAAGTCCAGGACCCAGCGGATAGTCCACGTAGACTCAGGTTTCATGCAGCATCCCTGCAGCTGACACACTGGGTGGGACAAGGAATGTAATGAATTAACTAAATGTTTGTTCATAAGTGCACTGGTGAGGTGAATCCAGATATAAGCCATTATCCCTTATTAATTTCCCTCTTTAAAAAACGTGCCAATGCTTTTACATGTTTTAATCAATTTACTACAAATCACATATATGTTAACATAACTGCTAACCATTTGTCAAAGCACTGGTTTCCATTCATTTTTATTTCTTGAATTAGCTAATCTATCACAATCATGCCTGTTTCTAGTGTGGTCAGTAGTTGTTGTTACAATAGCGCTAATTGCAATACAAAACACTTAAAATAAAAGAACCTGTTATGGTCCTTTAGCCATTATCAGTCAAAAATGCAGTATTGCATGAAGATGAAATATGAACTGGGATATCCAGTTTGAAGGGTTGTCAGCAGACATAGCACAACAATTGAAGTGCAGTAGCAACTATTTACTTGTCCAGTTTTGACACTGGAAAGGTAAACAAGAACGACTCGACGAAGCAAACGACGAAGTAAATTAGCAGGAAGCTGCAGAGTGCACTCTACAAGGTATTGTACCAGGAATGTGCACATGCCTATGCTGAATGACAATGTTTTTTTTGCTGGAGCCCTCTGCAGCAAACCCCTGGCTGCACCAATGCCTAATTGAAAGACACAAGGAAGCTGTGTGTTTGATTCAGTTCCACTGTCAGTCTGAACATGGCCTTGAGGTGTGTTCAGACACAACCCAAACCCAAACTGACCTTGTGTTATTCAAGTAATTTGGTGGCTGAACTGTTTGTGTAGTCTGTTTATTTGCTTATTTTTCGCGCACACTGAAAAATGTTCAACTTGGGAGGTCTTTGACTCCTGCCACCGCAGGTGAAGTTGTTTCTATTCGCGTCCATGTGTGTCTTTTGCATGGACTTTGTGTGCAGTCAAAGTATAGGATTTGCTTGGCATTTTGTCTGAACACACCTTTACCGTCTAGATAGCTACTAGTCTACAGCAGTTCCTTAACTTGCTAGGTAGCCAACTGGCTATTGCCAGGCCATACTCAGAGATTTGGATCTAAAGTGAAGTCTGAAGTTGGCTTCTAAATCAAAGCTCTGTTGTTATACCCCATTCAATTGTTGAACAGGTATAATTAAAACATAAAGATAGTTTTAAACCCTGTTCGAGATTGGTGAAACCTTTAGAGGTAATTAAATGCTTCACAAATCTCAAGCTCTTGCTTCTAATCTAGTCCAGGTTTTACTAGTGTAACCACAGTGATTTGTTATATGTGGTCTTTATATGAGTTGAAAGCTGTGATCAGAAGCCACCTTTAACCCTAAGTTCTACACATTAAATTTAAAATACCTTTTATTGAAAACATTTATTTCAGTATTTTCCTTTAGTTATTTTACTAATGTAAGTAATATTCTAAATGTTACCTACTTGTCTACCAAGTCAGGATGCAGCAGAATGACAGGAAGAAGTTAATACTGTGCATACAACCACATGAACAGTTCAGGCAAGTACTTCTTGGGCTCTTTGGACTTGTGTGGAGGAGGGAGCTGCTGCAGGCCAGTGCTCAGAGGCTACAGCTAGGAATGTGTCTTGTCGCTTGCTCAGTAGTGAGTGTGAGTAATCCAATCTGTGCACCAAGAGGGATATAAAATAAGAGCAAAGCATATAAAAAAGGAGCAAAGCATATAAATGACACAAACAAAAGTTATTGTTTCTCTGATACCAGAGGTGCATAAAAACATCTGTTTCAGAGTTCACTTGTTTGCACGGGAATGCGTTCTCCATTACACTGCTGGCACAGTAATTCTTTGCCAATTTAGACTTGGCATGAACTTCAGTGCTGTTTCTCAGTTACAAGCTTTGAATGTTTACCTTTCAAACCTTTAAAGTCCTCAAACACAGGATTTTGTTTTCTAAGAAGTGTTTGTTGTTTTGGGGAATTTTACAGTGAAGCACATTGAACGCATTAATTAAAAAGGAAATAAAACATAAAATGTGATATGTAGAGAAATATGTTGTGGCCATTGTCTGTAAATATTTGGTTTTGTTAGTGGTGAGCAACAGAAATTCACGATGCACCCTGCTTTAATCCATGCATTATTTAATCAGAAGTCATGCATTATTCATGCATTACTTAAGCATATGTTTTGTACCCTTATTATAAGGTGTTGTCAAATATTTTTTCTTAATTCAGTTTCAAAGGATAGTGCTGTATGGTGTATTGTATGTAACAATTTAGGCATCATTTGTTTTAGGCATCATTTGTATAGTACATTTTGAACATGATCTGGGGTCTATAAGACAAAAGATGCACTATTAAAACTCTAACACGTGAGAGGTTGACAAATATTTACTCCTTGACACGAAAGGGTAATGAGCTGTCTCTCTCATTCAGTTTCATTCTATGTGACTTAAATGTATTATGACAAACATATTAAGTACATTTAACTAGAAATATATAAATCTTTGGCTTAAACCATAAAATAGTTTACAGTTTATAGAGCTTAGGATGAGATGTTACTAAAAATAATATGTTAGATGAAGATAAGAGTCAAAATGGCACAATACAATGTCGCATTTCTGTCCAGTTTTAGCCGGTGATGGAATCAGTGACATGAAAGAGAGTAAGGCTACAGTGGCATTATCATTAGCGTGAAACTAAAGCAGAAACTGATGTCATGCCACAGAAGCAAGAGATTTACTGTTCCACTCGGTTGCTACTAACCAAGACCTGATGTGGGACACCAAATTATATTAAGTATATTCAGGTTGGGTAGTGTCCCACTGTATTGCTGCAGATCTCAGGTCTGTGTATCAATACTTGTTCTTATTCCAATGGATTTGAGTGGACCCCTATCAGCTCTGGATTACATGATGCGTCATAATCCTAGCAAGAGAAAAAGGAGTTTTTTGTGGTACATTAGAGAGTCTGACATCTGTTGCTTCTCTTTTTGACCGCAGCTGCTCATTAATTGGTGCAGCATCATGCTGCTTCCATGACCAGTGTTGATGTATCTGTATTCGGGTCTGTTCAGGTCCACCGTATTTTGGGTCAGGTCCTCTTATCCTCTTTTTGTTCCTTTCAACTTGTGTCTCTTTTTAAAAAAACAAAGAATTTATTCACGTCAGGTTTGTGTCTGTTTCAGATTAGACTCGTAAGTTTGAAATCTAGTGAAGAGGCGAAGACAACTGGGTAGTTTTTCTGTCCTCTACATGCATTTGAACTGAAGTGAGCAGAATATAAATACACCAAGCACCTCAAGCCTAAGAGGTAGTGTTGATTTGGGGAAATTATCACTTCAAGGAGCTGAGTTGGTGCGGGCATGATGCTAGAGGCGTGAGAAAATTAAAAAAAATACTGGAGATGCAGTTTTAGTAGTCAGAACTAAAGGAGAGCTTAAATGAGGACACTGCACACGTTGACACCACCTCACAGCGGGCCATCATTGCCTGAATGGGGACTGTTGGACTGTCGGTTTCAGAAAGTTATAAAAATTGTCGGACTGCCCCATTTGGTTCCGTCTTCAGAAAGGTGTGGAGGGAGGGGGTTGTCTGTTCGACAATCCGACAAGCACTTTGTTTGAAGCATACTTAGACCTTTAAGCTGCCATTAAATTTCAAGCACAGCATGGCAGGTCTGTTCTTTCAGTGGTGTCTGTGCCTGCTGAGGGAGCTTGTGAATTTTAGTGCGAGCAGACACGACTTGCAAGTTTCTCCAAATAGAGAGTTAAGAGTAGCTTCCTCCAACAACATGCATCGTGGTCATAGAATAAGCACAACAATTAACCGACATGTGAAGAGATTTTCTGCTGAATGTCATAGGGAGCTGATGCTGACATGTTGTGTATTAATATGATGCTGCACACACAACAGGAAAACAAGGGAATTCTTGGTAAGACAAATAAGAATTTAATGTATTTGTCTGGTTATTAAAATAAGATTTAATTCACCTCCTAAATGATGCAGATGCAGACCGGTGGCATCTGCACGGTTTTTATTTATATACACAAAGTACTATGATTGGGTGGTAACTAGTACATCAATCATTTTACTTTGATTATTAGTTTTAAATAATTGTGTAATTCTCACATACAGTTCTGTGCCTGAGGTCAGGAAAGCATCCTTTGCAAAGTGTCTTCAGTCTTTTGTCAGTTTTATGTGAAGCACAATATTGTCCATCCCAATAGCAACATGAACATCCTCCACAGCAGAGATGTTTTAAAGAACCCATCACAGGCTCTCTCACAAATAAACAGGGTGACATCCACCACTAGGTTCAAAAAGAGGATAACCACAGTGTTAATGTTTTACACCTCCGATGGGGACTTCAAAGTCAGCAGCGGGGAGGATGTGGGTTTAGGTTTAAGATAATGATACCTAGATGGGCATCTGTTTGGACTGAAAACAAGGCATTGTGGGAAGACAAGCAGGGACTGGGCCAGAGGCATTTGCTTTACTTCCTGCAGGGAGATAAAGTGAAAACAAAGTGGTGAGAGTCGGTCAGCGGGGTTAAGTAACAAGAGATCTGCTCATAAAAACAGAAAAACAAAGGCATTAGACACCAGCTTCATGGCTTCATGTTTGTGTGTTCTGATATAGATGAATTATTGCTGTGCTGGTGTTGAGGGTCACTGGTGTGGGATCAGAACACGTGCACAAAACAATCTTCGTTTTTAGAGTCATTTTACTGGCAGAAATTTGTTTAGTCAGTGTGCGAAATATAGGCTCTGCCAGAGCTCTTAATTAACACCTTGGACCCCTGAAAACTCTTTCTCTTTATCTACACAGTAACGTTTGTTTTGTTTCATTTGTTGAAAGGTGAGGTGAAGCACAGAAAATGTGTCTGGCAGTGACAGCCAGTGTGCTGTAAGACAATAAAGGAAGGTACTTACTATACTTAAGGTTCAAACTGTGACCGATGAAGGTTGGTTTTTAAAACTCATCTCAGCTATCCAAATACCACCTTTTGCTTTTCTCCAAGCGCTACATTTAGAAACAAATAAGAGAGAGATGCAGGATAATAGGGGCAACTTAGCACTATAAACCTTTTGTAGCTGGAGGGATTCACGGACAGATAAAAAGGGGCAAAGTACTGGTGCATTTAAAATCTATTTCTTCTGACATCATATTTTTACAACAAACCTATCTCAGGAATGACTCTCATGGAAGATTACGCTGTAGTGGATCTGTCAACTTTACCACTCAGATTTTGCCACCAAACCCAGGGGTACAGTGATATTCATCCACAATTTGTAATTTGTAATTTTATTTATTTCAAAACAGGGACAGCACACAATGAAACATTAATCTTGTACAACAAGAGAAGATGCATTGTGCCAGGTTGTAGCAGATTGCTATTTTCCACCTGTAGTCCCTGGGCAGGTTGATGAAATAGTACATATAAAATTAGTATAGAAAAAGACAATTATTAAGTAAAGGGAATGCCCTTTACACAAAAAGATTGTAGTGGATAAAGACGGGAGATTTGTCCTTGTTATGGGGGAGCTGCATTCTGTTTCTTTAACTTTAGTTAATATATATTGCCCCAATTTTGACAGGCTGCAGTTTTTCAGGAAGGTACAGGACCTAATTCCAGATATTTCTCAGACCAATCTAATAATTTTAAATACAGTGCTATATCAATATTTAGACAGGTCCTCTTCTCAGAGAATTTCATCTTTCAAATTCAGCTTCTGAAAACCAACACTTTGAACCTGGTGGACGTCTGGAGAGCTGGTAGATGCAAACCTCACACCTTATGCTTCTGACCCTAAATACCACAACATAATGATCTCAGACTATTGTCCTGTTACCTTTACATTAAGATTAGACTTGATGGAGAAAACTGAAAATCATGGATGCATTACTAGGCTAGGCCCTCTCTTACTATCAGATAAGGGATTTATTAATTATCTCAGAAAAAAGATGGAGCTCTTTGTCTTTGTCTAAAGTCTATTTCCAGCACTAAAAACATGAAGCTTTCTTATACGATAGATGAAAAGCCTGAACTCTCCCTCCACGGGAGCCATTAAACAAGTATGGGAAAAAGAACTGGCTGAGGAGATATCTGGAGACCTCTGGGATGACAGTCTACATTGTGTTCATACATGCTCTTTAAATGCCAGATGATGCTTAATTAAATTATAGGTGCAGCATAGGCTGTATTATTCAATAAGTAAACTCCACAGCATTTTTCCTGAGGTATCATCACAGTGTGATAAGTGTAATTCTGCCGAGGGCACCTTGATACATAGCTTGGCTTGCCGTCCAAAGCTGACCAAATACTGGGAGGACATTTTCAACATCTTTTCCAGAGTGGTTGGTTTGACATTGTATCCTGACCCCATGCTGATCATCCTCAGAACAACAGAGACATTGAACGTATTAAGTATTATGTTTTGCTTGCTTTTTGTATCATTTTTGTCTCTAAATGCAGTCGTCATCTTCACAGAACTTGAAAAGCACTTGGGGATATTTCTGTCAGGAAATTCTCAGAGAACCGATGTTGAAAGAGCAAACATAAGGGAGGAGGAAGATGGAGGGAAGTGATTAAAGAGAGAGAAAGAGGCAAACAGGAGTTCTCCCATCTCCCCCCCGTGATAAAACCTTTTGAACTTTGGCTCTGGAGAAAAAAGGAAGCAAAGTGGGAAAAGAAAGAGAAAGAAAAGGCAGGGAAGGAAGAGATGACTACACACATACACAGACACACTCAGGCATGCGTGTTTTATGGCCGTTGGAGGGGCAGTAAATAGTGGCCTGTTGTGCTGTGTGGATGGAGAGCATGGAGACCGTAAGACCAGATGTCTGATTTCACAACACACATGCACACACACACAAAGATCTCTCACAGGTTTCATCAAACAGATTTATAGCACTCAATCTATAGCTTTTCTCTTCCTGATCAAGCCAGTATATGTGTGTGTGTGTGTGTGTGTGTGTGTGTGTGACCTGCCTATAACCGGCGCTCATCTTGAACAAAGCTCCCTCTCATTCAAGCGCAAATCAGGGTGTGAACTATGCCATTAGTGCAGCCGAGACGTGTTTACTCCTGAGCCACTTCCCAGAACTTATCTAATTCATTATCTGCCTTGCCAAACTTTTCGGCCAGAGCGAACTCAAGCAAATGAAGGCAGGGCGTGAAACCAGAGCTTCGAACAAAACTGCGTCTGTGTCTTTGGCTCTGACGTGGAGGCCTTGACAGATGTCAAGATTTCTGTAAGCAAATATTTTAAAGGTATTTAGAGCGGTTGATGGGTCTTAATAGAGGTGCGGTGACTAAGGGAGAGAGTTTGCATGGCTCAAGCAAAGAAGTCAGTTTCTCTCAGTCACCTCAGCTGCCGTTTTACAGTATAATGGTATCCTGGTACAGTATGATAACTGCACGTTGCTAATAAATGCCAGCTGATAGCTGTCAGAGGACCTGTAAAAATCCCTTCACAAGGCTAGGTTCATTCCGGGATTAAATGGAATCTGAGACTGCCAAATGTAACGTGAACAGAGCGAGCTATCTGCAATCTTTGTTGAAGGTACACAAGAAGCTCAGGATTAGCTGTGCATTAATGGTAGAGAGGCCAAGTCGAGGTCAATTTACAGATGTTTTCAGTTTTTGAGTTGCAATATCTCAGCTTTCAGAATGTCTTTTCATGACTTCACCTTGACCAGCTTTCTGTACAAACCTCTCACCAGTTTGCTTCTTACAATAACATATAAGGAATAAATATTTTTTTTAATATATTTTTAACTGTCTTGTTATTTAATTTCTTTGTTTTAATGTATATATATGCAGGACTACCTGGAAAGTAGTATTGATATTGAGTGGATTTTCCTAGTGAGGCCAAAACACCTACCCAATCACCTTCTCTCAAGCTGTGTGAAGTCTGATAAATATCCTAAACTGATGTCACATGAAAAATTTACAATAAAACAATATGTATGAATATATATTAAAATGAAAAGAGCTGTACAGTGTCTGACACGAAGAGGATGGAATGTACAAAATATTGACCAAGGAATGTGCAAAAGCTCACAGTATAAAGTATTAAGAATATGTGCAATGTAATAATATAATAAATAATAATCTGTGTGTCCTTGGCAGTGGCAGTGGCAGCAGCGTACAAGATGGTGATGGAGGAGGTGAGAATGGACTCAATGATGGCGGTGTAGAGGTACATTAGGCAGGCTGAACTCCAGCTGCAGCAGGAAAAACATCCTGGCATAGGTTTCTAGAGAGTTCAGGTGCTGGAGGATGAAGGGGCCATGTTGACGGCATCGTCTACAGACCTGTTGGAATTTAATAAAGGGTATTAAGTGTATTTTTTGGCAAAATGGAAGTGATCACGATATTGACTTGTATGATTCCAGTGAATAATTTCCAGTGAGAAACATGCTGTCTTCACTGAGAGACTATCTTTACAGAGGAGTACAGAGGACTGATAGAGAGCTTCGTCACATGGTGCAACAACAATCACCTGAAGCTCAGTATCAGCAAAACCAATGAGCTTGTGGTGAGGTCACAGTGACCTTTGACCTTTGATCACCAAATTCTAATCAGTTCATCCTTGAGTCCAAGTGGACATTTGTGTAAAATTTGAAGAGATTCCCTCAAGGCGTTCCTGAGATATCGCGATCACGAGAATGGGACAGACAACCCAAAAGCATACAGCCCTATGGCCACGGCAATTGCCGGTGCACACGCATAAAAAGATCATTCAGGAGGCATTTTGTTTCCTTTAAAATGTAACCTATGAAGAGTGGAGAGCGGTGAAAATATCACAACCCTCTACAAAGTGTTGTCAAGCTAATCATGATCAACAGTGGCAGTCAGTCAGCAGACAGAGTTGAACCAGTCTCTGTAATGGAAAACGTAACGCGCTGGTCAGCAACCTTCTCTTATTTCATCAAAACAGCCTAATCAATTTTGTTTTCTTTAAATATTTATGATAAGATTCCCCCTAAGGAGCTGCCGAATCTTGATTCAGTTTTAAGTTAATGAAATGACAAAACAAGATTCAGAATTTTGAGAGGCATTGTGACTGTCCCTGTTTGATGGCAGTAATTAATCCACTGTCTGTCTGAATTGTCTGTCAGGTTGTTTCGAGGACTTCAGAAATAGATGTACAGTTCATTCATAAGCAAACATTCAATAGTATTTCTGAAGCCATCACGTTGTGAACTAAAAACAGAAATGAAAACACCAAAACTTCTTTTAATTTTGAGGTGTAAAATATATCTTAAGCCCGTCTCAAGAAGATGACTTCATCACTAATTCATCACTGATGTAGCCTTGAGGTTAATCTAAGTGTCTGACAAATGTCTGAGTGTGACGCTGGCCATCTGGCTTTCTGCGTGACAGCTCTTGAAATGTAAAGCTTGAGACCCTAATGGCCAGGCGTGGTGAGGCAATTATTAATTTATAAGTGACTCCGTCCAAATGGGTGTTAGGAGGGGGAAACATGGCCAAACACATGTAGACCACATTTGATCCACACTACGTGTGCGGGGGCACACACAGTGAAGGGCTATGTGGGACAGATGTGTGTACAGTCCACGGAGTGAGGATCAAGGATATCAGCTGCCAGACGGGGAGGTTTGTGCCTCAGGGAGCTTCAAACAGGGATGTATGTAGGTCTGCTGAGAGGACAGACAGGAGTGTGTTCATATATGAGCAACTTCTTCACTCAGGAGTCCAGACATACAGATGGGTGACAAATTAAAGGAAAAACCTGAATCCTTGACCCCTACAGTGAGGGGATCCGTGGCTCTGTTATGCTGTGGGGGGCATTTTGTTGGCATGGTTTGGGTCCACTTGTCCCCTTAGAGGGAAGGGTCACTGCAAATCAATACAAAGTTGTTCTGAGTGATCACCTTTATCCTATGATGAAACATGTCTATCCTGATGGGAGTGGTCTCTTCCAGGATGACAATGCCCCCATCCACAGGGCACGAGGGGTCACTGAATGGTTTGATGAGTATGAAAATGATGTGAATCATATGCTATGGCCTTCACAGTCACCAGATCTCAACCCAACTGAACACCTATGGGAGATTTTGGACCGACGTGTTAGACAGCGCTCTCCACCGCCATCATCAAAACACCAAATGAGGGAATATCTTTTGGAAGAATGGTGTTCATCCCTCCAGTAGAGTTCAGAGACTTGGAGAATCAATGCCAAGGAGCATTGAAGCTGTTCTGGCGGCACATGGTGGCCCAACACCTTACTAAGACACTTTATGTTGGTTTTTCCTTTAATTTCTCACCCGGCTGTATGTTTAAAAGCACTCTATGGCGTTTCTAACTGGTTATGAAACAGTCTCAATTTAATACTGATGCCTCTATATGACCTACATAAGCAAACGAGACCAACAGCAAGAAGACTGGCTA
>NTHP01000483.1:18495-37346 GCA_003416845.1 Oplegnathus fasciatus
TAAAGTATGTGTTGTTTTGTATTAAGTATTAAGTATTAAGTATTAGCAGCCATCAGGCAGCAGGCTGAGATGAATGAGCAGCAGCGCGGGGCGGCCAGCGGGGGCGCTGTTGTCACTTTCCATACCCATAAGCGGGGGAGTGAGAGGTGCATGAAATGGAGAAAAATGGCGGATCATGTGCAGGTAAGCAGAGGTTTCATGTTTTTGTAACCGACAATTTATCCACGAGCGTGAAAATGAGTGTGAATGCGGATTCGGGCGCTGTGTTCCCGGCGCGGAGGCTGTGTGCGGCCGCTGCGTGCAGGAGGCGGCGGTGCTCGGGCTGTCGGCGGTAAAAGAACGAGGATGTGGCCGCCTGTGTTGACTTGTGGCCTGCTGTCATTGCTCGGCTGCTTGCAGAGTTAGCTCGTGTTAGCTGCGAGGGTGATTTCGGGCTCTCAAACGAAAACAAAAGCCGGCGAGGCTCCGGGTTACAGCCCGTATAATCCCCGGTGTTGGTGCCCGGTGGACGCGCAGCCTCGCCGGGTTAACGGCGCGTTTTAGCGGCTGGTCTCCGTGAAGTAAACAATAAAACACAGACGGGCTGGCCGCGGACGGATAGCTGTCAGGCTAACAGGGAGCTGCTTCACTGTCAGTTTGGCGCCAGTGAGCTCCACAGTGTGGACGGTGCTGTTGTTGTGAACTCGCTCTTCCGCTCTTTCTTCACTGTTTTCTGTTTAAATGTGTAAAATGTTCATTTTGTTCAAGCTAACCGACCCTCCAGCTAGCTATGCTAACGTTAGCCTCAGCCCAGACTTCTCCCGCCCGAGCCCGTTTGAAAACATGATTCGGTTTCTTTTAACTGTTTGTCTGATAAACCGGATTCACGCCGGTTCCTGCTGCTGTCACCGTGTTGGATGTTGGAAACACTGAATTAACGGAACCGGGACTTTTACCCCGGTGTGTTGTTTATGTGCGTAACTAAGCAGAGCTGTTTTGTTTAGCTAGCCCGGCTGAAGCTAGCTGCTGCTCCCGTGGTCCGGACTGGACACATGTTCGGGACCAGACAGGGGACAGGCTGCACCGGTTCAGGTTTAACTGTGAGGTGTTTCTACACCGCTTATATCCCCCTCGGTGCCCCGGCTGGTCCTCCATCATGTCCGCAGAGACACCTTATTGTTTTAACCTCATGCACCGTGTTATTGTTGTACTGGTAGCTGGTTGTAGCTTTGAATGCGGCAGCTAGCAGCGCCCCATTAAGACCAGTAACTTTATTATAACGTCCATAATGGAGCAGTGTGGATGCTGACTGGATTAATGAGACACCTGACAGTAGTCGAGGTGGACCTGAGCTGCTTCAGCCTCGATGCTGGACCCGGAGCAGCCGCACTGACCCGTGCAGCATGGAGGAGCTGCAGCTCTGACATAGAGTCTCTCTGGACCTGATCCAGACCTGATCCAGACCTGATCCAGACCAGCTTTATTATATCTGCTTGTCACATGAGCTCCAAAGAAAGGATCGTGATACGATTGTAAAATATATTTTTGAATAAGGTCATAGTTTTCATCCTCTTTTATTTAATATATATAAATAAGATATTACTTTATTGATCCGGAGGGGAGTTGTTGTGCAGCAGATTCAGTTTAAAGGAGGAAAGAGTGCAAATATAAAACAAAATAAAGTATAAAGATTATCAGAAAGGTGCTGAACAAATGTACAATATCAGAAAGTATCATCTTTCACAGGTTTTTTATTATACTGAGGGATTGTTTTCATTATTGATTAATCTGCTGATTATTTTCACTATTAGTTGATTTATTGTTTGTTCTGTTAACTGTCAGAAAACTGTGAAAAATCACCTTTTTTGCCCCCACATCATAACTTTTATCCGACCAACAGTCAAAGACCCGAAGATATTCAGTTTGCTGTGATATAAACAAAGAAAGCCAACAGATGGAAGCAGAGCGTCTCACTGTTTCAGCCTGAGCTCAGTTCCCCTTTTCATCTTTGACAGGTTTTGTTTAACCGTACTGAGCTCGAGCATCACACAGTGAAGGAAGATGCAAACTATTCTGTCATGTTTTGTCTGTGGAAGTGATTATAACAATAATTGATTAGTCAATCGGCAGAAAATGAATCAGCGACTGCTGTAATAATCCATTACCTGCTTCAGTCATATTTCAAGCGTGAATGCCAAATATTCTCTGGACTTGATGTTTTTATATCACGTAGTGACGGGCGGATGAAGCCCATGAAAATCCTGTGTGTTATTATTAAATCTGTAATACTTTATTCAGAAGTGCTGCTTTAAATGTAGATGTTATTGTGCCATATGTTTGATTAGACTATTCATTTTGTTACATTATGACTTGGTGTCAGGTGGAAATGTCTTTCTAGCGTACATCTCCATCATCTCCTCTCCTCTCTTCCCACTAATGTGGCGATCTCACAGTTTAACTGCAAGACTTTCAAGCTGAGTGAAGCAGCAGAGACGTTTGAAGCTTCAGATGTCACTTTTTATTCTTCATTTGACTCAAATCAGAGCTTCGGTATCATCAGCCCATCTCTGATATCACAGTACGCTGAATCTCTTTGGGTTTCTGACAAAACACGACATATGAAGACGTCACCTCGGACTCTGAAACAGTGACGGGCATTTTTTCACTGTTTTCTGACATTATACAGATGCAACAATTTATCCATTGACTGTGAAATTAATCTGCAGATTAATTGATAATGAAAAGAGTCGTTTGCTTTAAATTTAATAGCTGAAAAGCAAAAACAGTGTTGACGGGTTTAACACCTGCTCCCTCTTAATGCATTTATGTTGTTTTCAGCAACATCCAGTAACGTGTACGAGTCTCTGCAAAACCCCCAAATTTTAACTGGAACAAGTGAACCAGTTAGATGTTCCTGCTTCACTGGGTGGGACTCAGATACCTCGTATAGATACCTCGTGTGCACACAGCTGAGTGAAGGACTGCAGCTGTTCTGAATATCTGATCACTTTTCCTCCGAGTCAGTATTTTTTGGTTAATGAATTAGTGCTGAAACAATTTTTACATTAGAAAAAGTACAAAGTTTTGATCTCAGATTGGCAGAAATCACAGTTACAGTTTTTTGGAGTTTGCATCTGGACAAGAAGGTCGTGCGTTTGTTTTTCTGTTTTGAATTTTCATAAATTTAATCTCTTTGGGTTTTAAACTGTTGGTCAGAAGGTGTTGGACTCTGGGAAAATGTGATATTTTCTGACCCTTAATGGACCAAATAACTAATTGAATGACAAAGAAATTGAAAATTAAGACAATCATTAGTTGCGGCCTTTAAATAAATACTATGTAAAGAAACTGGTACCTTATTTGTTTATACTCAAGGTTTTTATCTATGGAGTGAAGCTGTTATTGTACAGAGCTGTCAATATTTAACTGACACTGTCACAACTGTGGTGGATGAATGTTCAAGCTTGCAAACTCAGCCGGTCTGTCAGCATTAATGTGCCTGTTGTTTGGCATTATATGCAAGTTAGATCAGTTTTTATTACTTCTTTAATCACATTATATTCACTTATTACATTCAGTCACACAGTTCTTGTGGTCCTCATTTAGACCCGTTGCACATAATTTCATATTTTTAGGAGGTACACGTCAGCTGTGGGCTTTATACAGTTTACTGTGTGTAGTTTATGCACTCAAACCATGAAACCAACACATAGGCTCTTTATTTCTTTTATTGCCACTTGATATTTTGACCTTTTTTATGAAGACATTTGCAGCGTCTCATACGTACTCCACACTAACACTTAAAAGCAGTAGATATTAAGATGGCAGAGAGGTCATACCATCCTTCCCCAATGAACTACTTAATCGTTTTGTGTTTAAAATATCAGAAAATGGTTCCCCTTAGAATTTCCCACAGTCCATAACACCGCTTAAAATGTCTTGTTTTGTCCGACCGACAGTCCAAAACCCAAATATATTCAGTTTACCATCACATTAGACAAAGAAAAGCAGCTGGAACGAGCGTTATTTTAATACAGCAGTGAGAAACCACCAAGTGACTGCTTTATTTTACTCAAAGACAAATATATGTAGCAGGAAATGTATCTGGACACTAACAGTCAAAGTTTTCCACCTTGTTGAATCAATATTTTCTTGTTTTTTTTGTTGACTGTTTACGTTGCTGTCAGTGGTCTCATATTTAACAAACCCACAGACATGGACAATATTTCTGTTAGAAGTCTGTTTTTATTAACAATCTTTAACTCTTTAAACTTTATTAATATGGATGATAACATCTCATCCTTTTGTTGTAGTAGCGACCAGTTAAATAAAACATTCATATGCACAAATCAGGGCTGCAACTAACTGTTATTTTCATTATTGAAACTGGATGAAT
Organism: Oplegnathus fasciatus; assembly: GCA_003416845.1. NCBI lineage: Eukaryota > Metazoa > Chordata > Actinopteri > Centrarchiformes > Oplegnathidae > Oplegnathus > Oplegnathus fasciatus. The sequence goes on from NTHP01000483.1 coordinate 22,871, forward strand.
GGATGGACTGAACAGTAACTTGTAGAAGCAGTGGAGTGGTGTCGTCACCTGTGTGATAAAATGCTGACTTCACACAAAACTGCATGTGTGGATGTAAAGAAACTAGAAACCAGAACCACATCTGTCTGCTGTCAGGCTGCACACGCACCAAATAAAAATAGAAGAGGTTTGATTTAAAATTAGAAACTAAAAACCGTCAGTCGGCTGGCAGGTATTGTCCTGGGAGCAGGAAGTCAGGACGTAAACAATTTCCAGACAGCTCAGACGGACGCGTGCAGCCGATCCAAGAACATCAGTCCTGTTTTTACATTTTATAGCTTTAAACCACAACAAGCCATCAGGGTTTGTTGGAATCAGTTCAGATCTTAATCCTGACCGTCATAGATTTTGTTCGTACTCAACAGCGATGATGAATCCCACAAAAGTCTTTAAATTTGTACTTGAGCACAAGTTAAAAATCAAATCAGATGGATCACTTGAAGTTTTCTCTCCACTGACAGGAGTCTGTTTTTATACTAAAATCTACTGATACTGAAAGAAAGGCAGAGGGTATCGTAGTATTTAATAAAGTAGACTGACCCACGTGTGGTGGAGAATTATTAGTAAAATATTGATAACATTTTTGAGTGAGCTGACTGAAATCACTAACTGTAATGTAATGTAGTGCTGCAGCGATTGGTCTGATTGATTAGTCGATCGAAAGAAAATTAATAGGCAACTATTTTTATCATTCTCATTATATTTTTTTTATATTTATGGCAAACATTTAATGTTTCCAGGTTGTCCAATGTGAGAATGAGCTGCTTTTTTTTAGTCTTAGATTTGAGTAAGTTGAATATTTCTGGGTTTTGGACGCCAGGGAAGGAAACCAACACACGTTTGTCTTTAATTATTGATAATTTTTTAAGACATTTGGCTCATACAGACTGTGCGCTAACACAAAAACAGCAAAAGTTAAGAAGACGGAGATCAAACTTAATGATTAGAAATAAAATGTTTCGGTCCGTGAAGACATTTTAACCTCATCGTCTCATCAGCTCCCAGTGCTGCTGTCGGCCTGTGTGGATGTTTTCTAACTTTGTGTGATTCAACGTTACCACTGTGAATTATAAACTAAATTCTTTGAGTTTGGCTTCATCTGGTGCAGCAGATGGCTCATGTGCAGGCAGGGTTTGGTGCTGAGCTCTTATCTGAGGCCAGCAGAGCCTCACAGTGAGCACACATGATGTAACACTCTGTCATACCTGCTGCAGACAACGCTTCCCCTCACCTGTCCACCTCCCAGTTAACATACTGTACCCCAAACTCCTCCCACACTAATGCGAACATTGAATGCACCGCTACGTGAAATGTGTACCATAACCAGAGAAGACCCCACACCCCCTACCCCCAAATCCAGACCTCCACAGCCCACACCAGTTCTTGTTCTTTAACCTCGTGGCCCCACCATTTTGAATTTATCAGTGACTGGCATCTCACTGTGACTGTGCATGACTCAGCACTTTTCCTGCCTGCCACATGAATGAATTTGATACCATTAAATGTATGGGTGTAAACGTCCGACCTTCTTAAATGTCAACTGTGGACTCTGTTAACTCACAATCTGCTCCAAATATGTAAAATAATAATAATAATATTAATATCTCATGTTTTATTTAGGGAGGTACAAAAGGCCAAACAGGTGAATGTCGTGCAAATTAAATTAATTTGCTGATTCTGTGCTCAATCAACCTTTTAGACATTTATAAAAAGTGAAATGTTCACAGTTTCATCAAAAAGCCAAAAGTCACAAGATATTTAGTTTATGTTTGTCTCCATCAACCAGTGAACTCATGTTCACACAAAAGGATGGAAACAAACATTCAGTCATGTTTTCTTTTCTCCAATTTATGGAAATTTGGTTCAAATTTGCATTAAATTTGGTTGGAAACCACATGTGGAATAGTGACGTTCAATTCAAAGTGAATGTAGCGTAACTTCAAGTCTTGCATATTGACTTTATTTTAGGATTCAAACAACAAGTAATTAGGCTTCAGCTGCAACTAACAATCATGTCCATTGTTTATTAATCTGGGAGTTCATTTATTGATTGAACTGTTTAGTCCATGAATGTCAGAAAATAATGAAAAATGCCCTTGAGCTGAAGTGATTAGTTGAATAATCGATTAGTCGATAAACAGAAAATTAATTTTGTTAATTAATACATTTTTTTTAGTCATTTTTCAAACAAACATCCCGAACACTTGCTGGTTCCAGCTCAAATATGGAAATTTGACGCTTTTCTTTGTCTTATATGATAGTAAACTAAATATGTTTTGGACTGTTGGTCGGTTAAAACATGTCGAAGAGGTTTTGAGGAAATTTGGTCTTCACTATTTTCTGACATTTTTACATGAAAAATAATCAATTGATTAATCCAGAAAATAGTTGACAAGATAATCAAAGTTACAGCCAAAGTGACGTCTTCAAATGTCTCGTTTTGTCCGACCAACAGTCATATTCAGTTTACTATTATATTATATCATATTATGTTATATTATATAAGACAAAGAAATCAGCAAATTCTCACATTGGAGAAGCTGGAACCTGAGAATTTTAAGCCTTTTTTGCTTGACGATTGACTTAATTGATTATCAAAATAGTTGTGATTACTTTCCGTTTATTGATTGCTGGGGTAGTTGTTTCAGCTCTCAGTGAGGCTGTGGTTTATCAACTTTAAACATGCCCTTATGTAAATTCTCAACCTGTGGGTTAATATGATTACACTGGTTTATCTGTCTATCTGTCTGTGTTGTTAAAGCATTTTGTCAAGAACACAATGTGCTCTCTGTTCTTGTGGGATTTCTTGTTCTACAATCGTGGAAGTTTCTTGTGTCTGTGGAGTCTGTTGCTCGCTGATAAGCCTTGTGTCTTCCACCTCTCTGTGTTAATCTAGGGCCTTGCCCAGCTGGAGATCCTGTGTAAGCAGCTGTACGAGACTACCGACACCGCCGTCCGACACCAGGCAGAGAAAGCTCTGGTGGAGTTCACCAACAGCCCCGACTGTCTCAGCAAATGTCAGCTACTGCTGGAGAGAGGCAGTGTGAGTAGTCTCAGTTCAACAGTCCAAACATACGCAGTAATACAAGTACAACTCCTGCATTCAATATTGTACTCACAAAAGTATTATCATTGAAGTATAAGTACTCATCAGGTGGCAGAATGCCTCCTCTCAGACTGTATATTATATTAGACGGATGTATTTGACAAATACCAAACCATAACATAATATTTTTACTAACATCATATTTTTCCTCTCTGCTCGCAGTCTTCATATTCTCAGTTGCTTGCGGCCACCTGTTTGTCTAAACTGGTATCTCGAACCAGTAACCCTCTACCCCTCGAACAACGCATCGACATCCGTGAGTACATCTCCATCTTTCAGGCCGACCTCTGTTCTCAGACAGCCTTTGAATCAGGCGTGGTGGGAAAATGACTGAAAATGACAATGAATGAAAATGAATGAGTACAATTACTGAGACTGCAGGTTCTCTTCTTTAATGGCTCCACGTGGAGAAGCTGCTTAAATGTTGCAGCCTGGATGAACGCTCCACTGCAGCCTCCCTTTGGTTTCCATTTTCAACAGAGAACACACAAAAATTAGATTTCTTTTTCTTTTTTTTTCCACTTTCTTTTTCATTTTGAAACAACAAAACATGTCAGAGAGCACCTTAAACATACGTATGTTCAAATGAAATACACGTCTTATACTGCTGTTACTGCATGAACTCATGTATACAAAACAAAAAAACACAGAAAATACTTAGTGAGCAAATTAAGCTCATTCTACTCCAATACCACTCCCAAACAAAATACTCTTTTACAAACTCATCTGAGGCTCCTGCAGTACATTGGATAACCTTTTTAAAGGAAGAATTGAAAGTAACCGATCATATCACATTGATGACGTAGGTGGACGTACATCACGACTTTGTTTGAACAGAAGACCAAAATGTTGTGATCAATGGACATGAACACATTCAGTGAAAATAAGTGCCCTGCTGTTTTGTACTACATATCTCAGGAGTTTATTAATTATCTTTATGTTGTGTTTCATGTGATTTATCAGCTGATTGTACAAAACTGAGTCTGGTCGTCTTCAGTGAACAACAAAGTCCTTTTCCCAGCTGTGTTTAATATTCATTGTAGTCTTACTATCAAGAATATTCAACTTTTTGATGCTTTTATAATATGGAGTTGAGTTTAAATAACTCCTGATTTGTAGGTAATGATAAAAGTGTGTTTGTGGAATATGAAAGTCTTCCTGAGATGTGGTTTCATGTGGATTATTTGGAGTAAGTCTGCAGTCTGTGTTTGAGAACAGAGAATCATCCTCTGATACACTGAGGCCTGTTGGATCAGGACTGATCTGTTATGTATATAGGAAACACTACAACTGTACTGCATATATTCATATACTATATATAGAATAACCCTGTGATATCTGGATAAAAATCTTTCTTTTTCTTATTCGTTTACATCTTTTGAAGGTGTATTTTAGTTCTCTGTGTCTGCTGGTAAACTTGTTCCTAACTTGTTAATAAGTGATGAACAGGAAGCTTTTTTAAACACGGCACTCTTTCCATAACTGTAACATAACTGTATATTTAACAGGGTTTTAATAAGGTTTTCTGTTTTGATGTGTTTGAAAACATATGATCAAATATAGTTGATGTGATTGTGGCCTTGTTTTTGTGGTGAAACATTTTCTTTCCTTTATCCACCACCATCACACTGTTTGTCACGTCTAATTTGATTGTTCCTGGAGATTTTGCTCTAAAACAGGATGTGGGCGCAGTGTCGTTAGCGGCTATACAATCTCCTACAGTCCAATAATATCCCGGCAATGCTTTAATATAAGCACAGGAAGTCAGACTTGACTGTCGTCTGTAATGTCAGGAATTAAAGTCCAGTCTCGTCAGCTCCATTTTCCCGTTTTTCATCTGTTAAAATTAAATAAATATAATTTCCCTACATTTGAAACAATGAAAATGTGTTTTGAGAAAGAAAGACGTGTTGTTCATGAGGTTGTTGTTGTTGTTGTTTTGTGACATGCAGGGAACTATGTGCTGAATTATTTGGCTACGCGGCCGAAGTTAGCAGCATTTGTGACCCAGGCTTTGATCCAGCTGTACGCCAGGATCACCAAACTGGGCTGGTTCGACTGTCAGAAAGATGACTACGTCTTCAGAAACGTCATCGCTGATGTGACGCGCTTTCTACAGGTCTGTGTGTGTTTCCTCATGTGGTCCTGCGGCAGCACTGTTCGTGTTTGTGTAACAGTGTGTGTGTGTGTGTCTCTCAGTGTGTAGCTGATGTGTATCTGTGTGTGTGTTTACAGGATAGCGTTGAACACTGCATCATAGGGGTCACCATCCTGTCCCAGCTGACGAATGAGATCAATCAGGTAGGTTGTCCTCCTCTCTTCAGCCTCGTTCTTCTTCTCTCTCTGTGTGTGTCGTGTCGAAGATGTTGAACATGGTTTGTTTCCTCCCGACAGGCTGACACGACGCATCCTCTGACCAAACACAGGAAGATAGCGTCGTCATTCAGAGATTCCTCCCTCTTCGACATTTTCACTCTGTCCTGCAACCTCCTCAAACAGGTACATCCGAGAATATTCATCAGAAAGAGGAAGATAAAATCAGACTGAATTCATAAAACAACAGGTCATGTGACCGCTCGGCATGTGACTCAGTATGTTGTGAACATTTTACTCACCAATACACGGGCGTTTTACAGAGAAGAAATGAAACAAACTGACTTTATCACCCGACATCTCACATCCACAATTCATTGCTTCCTTTCAACTTCAGAATAAAAGCATCCCTGAATACAACTCATGAAATGATGTATTTGCCTTTAACACTGTCCATAATAATACTGAATTATTACTATTAGCAGGTTTCTCATAAATTCTCCCACAAATTTACAGTAAATAATGTAAAAAGTATGTTTTAACATTTCTTTTCTAAACTGTTTTAAACAACTAAACAACATTAATTGCATTTGTTAATTACTTTAAACCAAAACAAGTCACATTCATTGGTGTTTTAAAACATGTGATTAATAGGAACGTCCTGATCAGGTTCTATTGATACACTTAGCTAGAAAAAAAACAATCAAATTTAGGCACGCTGTGTTTAACAATTTAATAACTACTTAAAGAAAAATGATCCAAAACTTTTCTTGAATGTTTTGTCTTTTTTTAAGACAAAAAAAGTGAACAAACAGTAAAACTTGGAAGCAGCTCTTATAAATATACCAATAATAATTAAAGCACACCACGTTAGAGAATAGAAAAGAAGAATTTTAATCACATTTTCAGGTTAGAGGAGTGTCAGATTATATTGTATCCTGCGGAGAACAGATGATAATACCACCACTGCACTGAGCTGCTTTCACTTTCACTTTTAAGATAATTCCCTCAGCAGACCTTTTAAGAGCTTAATTGTTCGCAGAGCGTGACCTGCTGTAAGTTTGTGGATGATGTCAGTTTATGACACAGATGGAGCAAAATAAACAACAGATCAGAATCTGATGGGACTTTAAAAACAGAAGCTTGGATAGAGAACGTGTTAGTCAGTGTCCCAGCTGGAAAAAATGTCTTCGCAACATCATTTAATCAGCTCATTTTCCCAACAGACAACAAGTACCGAAGCGGACTGAAGCTGAGTGTTGTTTTGTGTTTGTTTTCAGGCTTCGGGGAAGAACCTGAACCTGAACGATGAGTCTCAGCACGGTCTGCTCATGCAGCTGCTCAAACTCAGCTACAATTGCCTCAACTACGACTTTATAGGAACTTCCACAGACGAGTCGTCGGACGACCTCTGCACCGTACAGATCCCCACATCATGGAGATCAGGTAGCTGCAGTGAATGTGCAGACAGCTTATTCAGGCCCTGAAAAAATATTACATCATGTAGTTTCATTCCATGTCTATAAAATATATTTGTGTTCACCCTGAATTCAGTTTCAGCCCAGTCAGACTTCCTCAAGCTTCGTTCATGTACATTTTAATAACATGTTTCATAAACAACTTAAACAAATTCAATATAAGACTGACAAACTGATAACTGATTCATCGTTTAACAGCCTGTGATCCTGAAGTAGACTAATTTGATAAAAAACAATATCAACCACTCGATTAGTAGATTGATTGGTCAGTTATTGAAGTAATTTATCAAACACAAATGCCATTGATTCCCTGGATCCAGCTTAAAGATCTCACCTTGGGAAAGTGTGGACATTTTTCACCATTTTCTGACGTTTATAATCCAAACCATTAATCAATTAATCCAGAAAATGACTGCCATATTAATCGTCAATGAAAATAATCTTAATTCTTCTGTTTTATTTCTCTCTCGCAGCGTTTCTTGATTCCTCCACCCTGCAGCTCTTTTTCAATTTATATCATTCCATCCCTCCGTCCCTTTCCCCGTTGGTGAGTGAGATGTTCTTCATGTCATGATATTAAATCCAGAATACGACGTGAAGCCTCCTGTTTGAGACTGAATATTGTGTTTGTGTGCGCAGGTGTTGTCATGTCTAGTTCAGATCGCCTCTGTCAGGAGGTCTCTGTTCAACAACGCAGAACGAGCAAAGTTTCTTTCACATTTGGTGGACGGAGTTAAGCGGATACTAGCAAACCCACAGGTCTGTAACACACCTGCTCCACACACATACATTCTCCCTTCACTGTTTTTTCTTTTTCTTGTCACCAGCTGGTTGTTTGACGTTGTGAAATGTTTGTGTTTCAGTGTTTGCCAGATCCTAATAACTACCACGAGTTCTGCCGTCTGCTGGCGAGGCTGAAGAGTAACTACCAGCTGGGGGAGCTGGTCAAAGTAGAAAACTACCCAGAAGTTATTCGCCTCATAGCCAACTTCACCGTCACCAGTCTGCAGGTGGGTGTTGACTGTTTTTGTTCACAGACTTTCTATCTGTAGTGTTTAAGCAGGGACGTGGAGGCTGAATACATGCCACAGCAAAGAATGAATACGTTTGTGTCCTTGTGAGGCCACATTTATAGTTCCAACTGTTTTTGACTAATTGAAGTGATCAAACTGTTAGGATACTTGAGTCTAAATTTGAGAGGTGTATTTCAGACAAGAGTTGTCGATCATTTTGACCGACTTTCTAAGGAACATTTTCAAGATTCCTTCACAGATGTGACATTAAACCCACTCTTGTGTCTTTTTAAAATCTCAAACAACTAACTTTGTTTTATCAGCTTGATACTTCATGACCAAATGACACATTACTTCTGTTTGGGGTCTCCAGCTGTAAAACCTGGTTCATTACAATGTATTTCCATCTGCTCTATATCTGTGATTGATGTTTAGAGGACTTTTTACACAGCCCTACCCCGAAAATCACAAATAGGTCTGTCTGGATTTCTGTTGTTGGAGTTAAACCTCTCTGTGGTCTAACTGACCCCTAAAATAAGTACTCTGTAAGATAACGTACTGTACATTTCTTTGTCTGTGAATGACTTTTTGGCTGACTAAAGAGAAATGTATTTGTTAATGCAGAGCCCAAATAACATATGAAACATGAAATGTGTCCGGATTTGGTGTAATAACGATGCTTTATGGTCATTTCTGTATTTTGTCACCTTCATCAAATTATCAAGTGTAGTTTGTGGAAAACTGAAGAATTCACACTTCAATACTTTTCTGCATATTTGATAAAGTCAGAAGAAAAGGAAAATTATTACTATTATTACACACATACAGCTTTGAGGTCTCTGAGACCTGAAACAACAAGGAAGTAAAGTCAAAATCAAGAGTTTCAGAAATTGTTTAGGATGTTCATGGAAAGGCTTTATGATTGAAGTGAAAATGATAAAAACTCAGGTAGATGTCAATCCTCACCTGTTCCTGTCCTCCTGTGTGTCAGCACTGGGAGTTTGCCCCCAACAGTGTTCACTACCTGCTGAGTCTGTGGCAGCGTCTGGCAGCATCGGTCCCCTACGTCAAAGCCACCGAGCCTCATCTGCTGGAGACCTACACTCCAGAGGTCACCAAGGCCTACATCACATCGCGGCTCGAGTCGGTCCACGTCATCCTCAGGTAAGATCTGCTGGAGTTTCCATTTGCTCTGTAAGACCACCAGCTTTATATCACGGTACCTGTTCAAGATATTCAGCATGGACAAAGGCAGAGAAAAGAAGACTGGTAGATAGTAAACATAGATGGAAACAAGGCAGGTTTCAGATTCTTCCAAAAATCAGCTTTGCAAATGTTTGAGGATGAAATGCATTGGACACGTTTGGTAGACATCAAGAACACATTTCAGTTTGTGACCTAAAATCATCTACGTCTGTTGACTCCACAGAGATGGTTTAGAAGACCCTCTGGATGACGCCGGCCTGGTTCAGCAGCAGTTGGACCAGTTATCCACCATCGGGAGGTGTGAGTACGAGAAGACATGTGCTCTGCTGGTCCAACTGTTCGACCAGGCTGCTCAGACCTACCAGGAGCTGCTACAGTCCACCAACTCGAGCGCTGCAGACATCACTGTGCAGGAGGGTACGAGCTGCACACAAATGGGGATTCAAGCTCAAGCTTTAAATTGGAAGTTTGATATTTGATTGTATTTGCAAAATGTTTCTAATTCTGATTATTGTTTGACATAGAGCCACATGCCCTGAGCAGTGGCTCTTTGTACTGTGTACCAGTCTTTTCAAATAATGCAAGCATGTCATCTTGTTTTTAGGATTAAATATCTTATTAACGTCATGTTCCTCCCTCTGCAGGTCGGTTGACATGGTTGGTTTATATAATCGGGGCCGTGATCGGTGGACGGGTGTCGTTTGCGAGTACAGATGAGCAGGACGCCATGGACGGAGAGTTAGTCTGTCGGTAAGAATTCAAGAATAGATGAGAGTTGTCAAGTTAAAAACCCTGAAAATATTGTGTATTGAGGAACTAAGAGAAAAACATATTTTAACTTTAGTTAGGAAGGTTTTTTATGTTTTATTTTCAAAGTCTTCTTCATAACAGAAGAAATCAGGAAAATACAGTAAATTGCTGCAACAAACAACCAATCTGTCGAGGTCGGGCTTTATACTTCCAGAATTAGACATAATGCTTCGATCAGTCAGTCAACAGTTAATCTGCAACTATTTTGATAACAATTAATTGTTAAAGTTAAATCACCCCACATTCCCTCAGTTCAGGTCTCACCTGTGATGATTTGCTGCTTTTCTTTGTCTTATATGGCAATAAACTTATTATCTTTGGGTTTTGGACTGTTAGTCGAGCTAGACAAGACTTTTGAAGACGTCACTTTGGGCTTATTTAACCCTGGTTTTGATCCAAACTAAATAAATTTCATACGTTTGATGATTCGTAAGTTCTGGCCATATGAAGGTTTAGGGTCAAGACAACTTATTGCCTACAGGTCAGTTCTTGATCATATTGGATTCCTCACTTAAGATTGTCTTTAAATGTGTTCTGAGTCATCGGCATAGAAAAGTACATTTTCAGCAGAAGCATGTTCAAGTCATTCACATGTAAGAGAAACCATCAGGGGCCCAGAACACTTCCCTGTGGGACTCCACATGTTCTAGGTTGACTTTTAGATAAATGACCCAGGAGATTGTTGAATTGATTTCCTTTAACACGACTGGAACTTATAAACCAGATTTAAATAACCGATATGCTCATAAAGTTGCTTTTTCCAACACTCAAGATAGAAATGGGTGTATTCGACATATCAGTGGATGTATGTACATTGGCATGCTGATTAAAACATGTCTGTTAAAACCATGTTTGTGTGTCCACCTCAGGGTGCTCCAGCTGATGAATCTGACCGACTCTCGGCTAGCTCAGGCCGGCAACGAGAGACTGGAGCTGGCCATGCTCAGCTTCTTTGAACAGTTCAGAAAGATCTACATCGGAGACCAGGTGCAGAAATCATCAAAGGTAAACACAACTGTTAATGATGCTTCGGTTGTGTTGGATCCTGATGGAGAGTAGCTGTCTGTCTGTAGCTGTGTTAAATTAACCCTGGCCTGGCTTCACATCCTGCTCCCTCCCCCCTCCCTCAGTAACCCTGCACTGTCCGCTGTTAATGGGGGCCAAGTTGGTGGGAATGAGCAGGTCTTTTGTCCTGAGTGGTGTCTGCTAGTGCTGACTGCAGCAGTTTCTATAGAGCCACACAGTCTAAGTCTGCTGCTACTCATGTTTTACTATTGTGTAGTTAGACGTGGTGTATAGGACTCCAGTTCATGCTGACTGACGGAGTGTGTTCTCTTTGTTCGGGGCAGAAACTGCAAAATGTGAACGTCCCAGATAAGTGGTTGAATGTAGAAGCTGTAGTCTGTCTCCACCTGTGGCCCTCTGGTTTGGTATTAGCTCCCCTGACCTTTCAAAGTCTCATCACAGAGTTGTTTAGTAGAAATAGTATCAGATGAGCAGTTATCCCAATAACCTCTCCGTCACTACCACAATAAAGCTCTGTTTCTGTGTGTACATCTAGCTGCCAGAGTAGGTTGGATCAGTGGTGATGAAGTGGATCAGTGTTAGATGCCTTTTCTGTCATAGGGGACTTCACAATCTGTAACCTAGTGGGTATCCGTAGTCTCAGACTCTGCTTTTGTTTCCACTGCTCTCCGCACAATTTGGGGGACGAGTTCCCGGAACTAAATTTTGGTTACTGCAAGGAAGTGTGTTTCTGATTCAGAATATCTGACGTGAGCGTTTTTCGGCCGGTTCTGGAGAGCTGATCAGCAGAGTTTGAGCTGGTCTGGAGTTCTGTCCACCTCTTATTGCAGCTGGAGACTTTTATTCATTTAATGAGTCTGATGTTTAAAAGTCATTCCTTGTAAACGTGAAAACATACACAACAGTATCCTGGTTTTTATCTTATTCTGGATCATCTGACATTTACGTGGAACATAAGAAACCGGGTGCCTGTATACATGCTCTGAACAGGATCCTGGTTTCTGATCATCAGAGAATTGTCAGAAACTTGGATCAGGTCTTTAAAGGTGCCACCATATCCAGGTTTCTGTCCAGCTTACATATTCAGTAGTAGTTTGTTCTCTAAACCGGGATATGGACTTCTCCAGGTTTCTAAATCCATGTGCAACACATACCCAGGATTCTCCAAAAACCTGATCCTAACTGGGATACTAACAGCCATGTGAACATGCTCAATATTAGCACCCACAGCTTCACTCAGTGACATATATTCGAAACGTTCAGGTTTGTGAAACTCAGTGGAAACACAAAGCAGAACCCAGAACCAGAACCTGACAGGGTCTTAAAGTTTCAGGTCATGGGAAGCTCCAGGTTACAGGTTGTTAAGTTTGTGGAAAAATGCCTTTTTAGAGACGTGAGCCACCGGAAACAAGGCTACAGTCCACACAGTAAGCAGCATAGAGAAGCGATTGGATGTACGACACTGTGTTGTCAGTTTCATGTGGAAGGGCCCCATTTCCTGTCAGCTTAACCCTGTAGAGTGAGGCCCCTGCTCTTTATCTCCACATCTCTTCACGCTTCGTTTGTCTCTGCCCCGCTGAGTCCGACACCGAGCTACAACGAGCTGATAGTTGTGTGTTACTGAAGGTTACCGGCTCCTGTGGATCCTCTCCATCACTTCTTTAAAATCCAGCTGACGAAGTCTTAAAGCTGTGGTTTATTTTACTGGATCTGGCTAACCCAAACATATCGAGCTACAAGATAGTGCTTAAAAACTTGATGCTAGCAGCTGTGAAGTGAATTTCCAAATAAAAGTCTGTGACACTCAGTCCATTGTACTAATATAACATTTTTACGTTTAAAAGAAAGATGATGGACGGGCGATATAATGACCGGCCAAACCAACACATCTCTACAGCTCATTGTCCTCTAATAACAAGTTATGTGTGAAGATGTGACTGTTCACGTTAATAAAGCTGTGTGTGTTTGTTAATTGCAGCTTTATCGACGACTATCAGAGGTTCTGGGGTTGAATGACGAGACGATGGTACTCAGTGTCTTTATAGGGAAAATGTGAGTAACAAAAATAAAGATAATTAAATGTATCTGTCCAGCACAAGTTATTTATATATTTAAAACCAGTCTCTTCTTGAGATAATCTCTCTCATTGTAAACATCTTTTCTGTCTTTCAGCATCACAAACTTGAAGTACTGGGGCCAGTGTGAACCAATCACCTCCAAGACACTCCAACTACTGAACGACCTCTCTTTAGGATATCCTTGATGAGTGTGTGTGTGTGTTTGTTTGCATGCACACGTGTGTTTGTTCAGATCATAGACCTGCAGACTCGGTGTGTTTCGCTGCTCCATGTTCAGACAAAAACACGCAGATATTAATTTGGGTATCAGCCTCAAAAATCCTGTAGCGGTCTGGCTACAGCTGCAACTAACAGTTGTATTAATTGACTAATTGTGTCAGCTCTAACATAACTTGAACATAATGTATTTACTTAATTCATTCATGTCTGTCTGTTGTTGAAACTTTTACCTTCTTCATCCCACCTGAGTTTGCAGGTCTGAGAGTAAATGTTCACTGTTCATTCATAAAATGCACACTTAAATACGTTCCAGGATCTGTGTGTTTTCTCCTTGACTCCCTGTTTGTGCACGTACAGCAGTGTGAGAAAGCTGGTGAAGCTCAGTGCTGTCCAGTTCATGTTGAATAACCACACAGTGAGTACTTAACACGATACACTCACCACACATGCAGGTACATGTTGCAAATACACTTTTTATAAGAAATGTGCCGTTATTAACATCCTGTCTGTTCGTCAGAGCGAGCACTTCTCCTTCCTGGGAGTGAACAACCAGTCGAATCTGAGCGACATGAGATGTCGGACCACCTTCTACACGGCACTGGGACGCCTGCTGATGGTCGATCTGGGTAAACACACACACACACACACACACACTGGCTGTTCATCCAGCCTTTATTTCTACTGGCTGCTGATTTAAATGGGCTGTTATATCGTGTCAGATCTTCTCAGTAACTGATTTGGTGGATTCATTCAAGACTTTTTAGATTTGCCGTTGTGTTTGAGTGTGATAATCAGTCATATGCAGGAAGAGTTCATGTTGATGTCACAGTGAAGGAGAGCTCTTGTCATTCTTTCATTTGTTCCACTTCAAAAGGCTCCAAAGGCCTGTTGAGCTTTGCAAGGCCGCAGAGCACAAAACAATAAATGCATTGGCTGTGTGAGGCTGACAGAAAGCTTTCACATATGGAAATCTGCACCCTGATATGTTCTGTAGTTGTGTGGTTGGTTGTCTCTGTGCTGTGATAATTGTTACATGTGTTTGTGTTTGTGTGCAGGCGAGGACGAGGACCAGTTCGAACAGTTCATGCTGCCTTTGACAGCTGCGTTTGAAGCTGTGGCTCAGATGCTGAGTACAAACACCTTCAACGAACAGGAAGCCAAGGTGACACACACACACACACACACACA
>NTHP01000483.1:58375-71524 GCA_003416845.1 Oplegnathus fasciatus
ATTTTTAAAGCTGCAACTAACAGTTGTTTTCTTGATTAATCGATTAATCATTTGATTTATACAATTTTTGTTTAAAGAAATGACTTAAACAGTCATATAATCATATTTACATGCAGTATATCCCATTCCTAGAAAGCAGCACCACTGTGGCGCCAAGAAGTACTTTTCTTAATACAATTTAATGTAAACAGGAGCAAAAGAAACCTTCATATTTTCCCTTAATAATGAGTTTTTACAGTGAATTTACAATATTATGATTTCTTTTGCTTTCTACACATCAGGTGGCCTCGGTTTACTCTTTGCTCCTCTTATAACACAGCTGTGGCAGCTCGTCTTTACTTATGTTATGTTATGTTATGTTAGAAAGCTTTAGTTTAAGATCAAAAACCAAACTGAGCCGATCTAACGTGGTTCATAAAAGAGCTGAGACTCAACTTTGATAACTGGTTGATCGTTTGAGTAATTTTTCATGTAAAAATGCCAAAAATTTCTCTTTTACCATCTTCTTAAATGTGAATATTTGCTGCTTTTTTCAGTTTTATATCACAGCAGACTGAATATTTTTGGGTTTTGGACTTTTGGTCGGACAAAATAAGAAATGAGAGACAGTAACGGGCCTTTTTCACACGTTAGACTAAATGAAGAAATATCCTGATACACTGTGTTATTGCAATGTTGTGTATGATTTTGTACATTCACCTGATGGCCCGTAAAGAGTGTTTAAAGTGTGTGTGTGTGTGTGTGTGGTTGGACTAATGGCCGACACACACTGAGCTCAGCTCCATTGATGACTCTCTGGCAGTTAAAAGCTCTTAGTGATAAGACTATCGGACACAGAAAGCACTCAGACTGCTGCCGGTCAGGTGGATGGATCAGTCGGTCCTCAGAGACTCAGAGACAGGCAGCGCTGGAAAGTAACTAAGTACATTCACTCAAGTACTATTTGTTTGGTATTTCCATTTGAAGTTACTTTATACTTCTACTCCACCACATTTCAGAGGGAAATAAAGTACTTTTTTATCTTACAGAGTAATTTTACAGACATGATGAGTAAAACCAGAGCAATACTGGATTTTTTAGGCCAATATTGATATTTTAGAGTCTAACATTTGCGTTTGAGTTCAGTTCTAATTTTGAAACAGAAATCTGCGCTTGGTCAGGTCAAACCGTCCTGACAGAGCTGAGCTGTGAGTGGACGGAGAGCCGGAGAGTCCAAAATGGAGGAAGCTGTCGTAGCTTATTATCCAGTTTAATTGAAGCTATCAGAGTATAAGCTGCTCCACAACAGTTAGGAGACAGGAGGACATCTAATTTCAATAAACTGGAGCAAGCAGCCGGTTAGCCTAGCTTAGCATAAAGACTGCATCCAGGGGGAAACAGCTAGCCTGGTTCTGTCGGTAACAAACGGCACCAGCGCCTCTAAAACTCGCTGATTAAACATGAATTATCAGGTTTGTTTAATCTGTACAAAAATTGAAAAACGACATGTTGTGGTTTTACAGTCATGTGGCAGAATAAAATGGTAAATTGTCGTTTTAACACTTCAGTTTTTGTTCAGTTCAGTTTATTCACAAACAGTTAAAATACAATAAAGTACAATCAGATAAGACGTAGTGGAGACGTGAAATGGGACCGATCTAAAGCTTGAGAACAGGCGACCAGACACTAAGCAGATAGTATTTAAAATATATGTTCATTTGGAAAAGTGCATGTAGTATACAGAAACATTTACAACCTACAGAACACACGAGACGAACTAAGACATTTATTCCATCAGATACATATGACAGGTGGAAATAACAGTACAGTTTAAATGGATTTCAGAGTAACTAGTTTAGACGTCTCCAGCAGTTTAGGATATTCAAGCTTTAACATATTTTAGTAGTAACTGCTGCTTGAAGCTCTGTTTGAAAACAGACACAGATAATGACATTATCATGACTTTACGGATGAAACAAAGCAGATGTGACTGTTAGAGAAAGAGAAGAATGTCGATCTGTTCCTTTGAGAAACAGTTTGAATGCAGGACTTTTACTGGGAACAGAGTATTTTTATCATGTGGTATTTCTACTTTTACTGAAGTAAATGATCTGAATACTTCTTCCACCAGTCGTAACAGGACAGGAAGATGTTTCAGGCGTCTCTTTCCAGATGACAACATCAGTACAGACAGTCCAGGTTACACTGATGAAACCTGCTCCCCAGTCAGCACAGATCGAGTTCAGCTGAGGACAGGCAGCAGAAAGATCCTCTCTCACTGATCTGGTGTCAGTTTTTTGGGTTGACCTGACAACATTTGATGGTTAGAAATAGACGGAAGGAGGAGGGAAGGTGAAGCTCCCGGCTGTGTTGTGTTGATTCTCCGGAGGGAGGAGTGTAACCACAGCAATAACTGTTGAGGACCGGCTGGGCGTTGGCCCGGCTGGGTGAGCTGATAAACAGCCAGGGAGGAGAGGGGAGGGGAGGAAGAGGAAGGCGAAGGGTGGGATGGAGATGGAGGAGGACGAGGAGGGAGGCAGAAGAAAGAGAAGACACAACACGAGGAGGGGGTTCACAGGAAGTCGGGATCTTTCGGGGGAGGATATCCTCCCCCAGCAGAGACGTTAGCAGAGAGGCTCTCATGCTGTTTAGGTACAAGGTGTCTTTCCTGTGAGCAGGACTACAGCTGGTCCTCGTCCCTCCCCTCCCCTCCTTCCCCTGAGGAGGCTCTGATAACAGCCAAGCCTAAATCTGATTCACAGTGTTGTTTTACACTCAGTCTCCTCGTCCCCGTCATTCCAGCCTCAGCCCGAGGGACGAGGTGTCTCTGTGTGTCAGAAAGGTCTGAAACAGGGTCATTTGTTCTGAAAGCAGCTCAAAGGGAGGAAAGACGATAATAATATTAATAATAATACGATCTGTTAGCTCTCTGAACAGTCACGCTGGGATTTCAGTTACAGAAAGTTAACATGATCTGTCAGTTAAATGGAGAAACGTCTCCGATGTTTAGCAGGTATAATGTTTACCATCTTAGTTTGAGTTCAACTTTAACTTTGACACATTTGCACCGTTGGCTGGACAGAGCTGATCTTTGAGTTAACGGAGAGCCGGAGAGTCCAAAATGGAGGCAGCGTCAGAGTATAAACTGCTCCACAACAGAGACCCTGTTTACACCTGGTTTTAAAATGTGTCTTGGCCGATCGGATCACAAGTGGACGGCGCTAAATACAAGTGAAAACAACCACCAAGACGCTTCGTGATCCGATCACTCAAACCACTTGCCGAGGTGGTCTGGGACATATTTGACCACATATCTTTTGTAGTGTAAACGCTAATGCGTCCTGATGCGTCCCCAACAAGGACGTAACAGGAAAATACGTCATCAATGTGTTTTGTCCGGCGCTCTTTTGCAAGTCGCAAATGACTTTGTCCTGCCAGTCTCAACATTTAGAACAGCCCGAACATGAATATTAGTTCTTGAAACATTTCTGTTTTCTTAGTGAGCTCGTGTGAAACAAATCTGTCGCTTGTCTGGCGACAGACTGATGTAATAGCAGCACAGACCTTCTAATGTAATGAAATCTGAACACAAGTGGTCAGCTGGACACCTTGGAGACGCGTGATACGGCGATGTGTCTCGGCTTGTGTTCGGATCACTGAAACGCATTTTAAAACCAGTGTAAACAGGGTCAGAGACCTGGTTTACACACAGTTACAGGAGGACATCATGCTATTTTTTCAATAAACTGTGTAAACTCATTGTCCCGTTAGCGAGAAAAGACACACGGAGGTCACAATATACAAACTGTAGCTCGGCTCATCAAAGTTTAAATCTCTGAGAGACGAAGGCTGATTTAATTTGATTTAATGATTTTTAAATCTTCGAAAATGTAAATGATTTTCACATCTGGTGTTGTGTGGATTACTGAATTTGTCTGGAAAGATCTATTGAATGTACCACATATAAGACCACGTCAGTTTGTAAGTCCATTTAGTAGCTGTTCTGGAGCTTTCAATCTGATCACATTACCTTCCTCAGCAGTTGTCATGGTGTTCAGATGTTCAAATCACCGTTTTTCTGAGCAATTTAACAACTTGTTTCAATGTTAGCTTAATAATTTAGGTTCAAAGTTCATATCTGATGTAATAATATATACATAAATATATATATAGTAATATTCAATCTTGAAAACAGCAGTTTGACAAAACAATCTCACCACAAGGTCCATTTAATACCTGTTCTGGAGCTTTCAGTCGTATCACGTGATCGTCCTCAGCAGATTTACAATGTGAACATCTTGTTGCCTTAATTCATAAAGTCATGACAACAGTAGTGGAGGTACTCAGATCCTTTACTTAAGTAAAAGTAGAAATACTATAGTCTAAATATACACCATTACAAGTAAAAGTCCTGCATTCAAAATGTTACTTAAGTAAATGGGCAGAAGTATTATCACCAAAATGTACTTCAAGTATGAAAAGTAAAGTAAATCACAGTGTTATTATAGAATATTATATTGTTCCATTTTTATCACTAACAAACACATGTTAGAGTATTTTAATGTTGTAGTTCGATGTGGAAATGTGGAGCCAAATTTTAGATACTTTGTGTACTACTAAATAGATTAGTAGATCAGTACTGCATCATATCATATAAGCAACATGGTTTCGGCATCTGTTCTATTTTCTCCGCTCACCGCGAGCGAATCTGGCCAGAAAACATGCTAATAACTGGATAAACTGAATAAACAAACACATTATTATGGTTGTAATATGTCAATTGTATATCATTGAAGCTACAGACCTAACTACACAGCACTGGGAACAAACAATTTGTCTATACTGTAGCCATTCATTTTACCACAATAAAAACACATTACTACAGGCGCTCCAGAAGTGGACAAACATGTACAGTGTTATCCTGGAACACATGAAAGGCTTTATGTTATAAATTCACGAGGTTATTACTTAAAGATCAGCTCTCCCTGTGATTTCAAAAGAGCAGAGGGGCAGAATCGCTTGACTGGCGCGGAGAAATGTGCTTCTGATGTGAACAGCCAGGCTGCTCCTCGCCAGAAAATTGTCATATCGCGGCGCTTTGCAGCGTGTCCACCTCCTGTGTGTCCCCGGCGTTAGTAGGAAAAGCAAGTGATACCAAAACCATTAATAATGGCTGTCACCATGTGGCGTTACCAGTCCCAGGCCTCGGGCCTACTGGGACACGTCAATGGAACAGGGTCTTCATCAATCCAGAAACCAGCAGTGAATGTATCTACTAACAAGTATTGTGTTTGTATCATATCACAGCCTGATATCTCTTCTTCCTCTGAGCCATAAAATCTATTAAAACACATCAATGAGCCACACTGTTGCCCTGGGTGACATGTTCCTTCATCACCATGAACACACACACTGTAGTTTATTTTGACTCAACCCCACATACACCGTCCTGCTGCCCCAAATACTCACTAGAGCACCAAATGTGGATTCATCCATTGCTGAAAATAGTTCCCAACAAATGCACTACTTCCTCCTGTTTGATTAAAAACTACAGTGAGCAGCTGGTTTAGGAAATTACTGAGACTTTTTCAAAATAAAACTATATATTTGTGACGTGGCCTCATCTTGTAAAATGTCTGCTGTAAAGACGCTGTGCAGCAGGAATGAAATTTCATTAGTTTGCTTTTTCTTCAGACTCAAGATCAAGATGAGTCATTCCCAAACTCATTCATAAAATGCCAGCCTGTGATGAGAAACTGTGTAATGGCTAATGCATTTGCTGATTGTCTCTCTCTCTCCCCCTCTCTCTCCTTGTTTCTGTCCAGCTAGTTAAAACCAAACAGGAGGAAGGTTTCTCTCCAGTCATGCAGAAGGTGATCAGTCATCCTGTTTGTGCTTCATAAATGATAGTAGGAGAAAAAAGTATACACATCCAACACGTTCTTTGCTCCAACAATGAGTTTTGTCCATCATTTCTATCAGTAGTAATAGTAGTCATACTCTTCAAGCTAATGGCTGAGATCTGGGAACACGGTGACATCGCTGCAATAAAGAAACACGAGCAGTGAGACGGTTTGAAAACGAACCAACAGTTTATCCCAAGAGTGTCCAGCTGCAGACCTCACGTCTGGGACTGACACTGACTGACGGTTCTCTCATCAATACAAAAGATGAACAACAGTGCAAGAAAATGGGAGCGTATCTATGTTCCCAGCATCCTAAGTTCCCAAGGTCCTAAGTTCCCAGCGTCCTAAGTTCCCAAGGTCCTATGCTCCCAGGGTCCTAAGTTTCCAGGGTCCTATGTTCCCAGGGTCCTATGTTCCCAGCATCCTAAGTTCCCAAGGTCCTAAGTTCCCAGCATCCTAAGTTCCCAAGGTCCTATGTTCCCAGGGTCCTAAGTTTCCAGGGTCCTATGCTCCCAGCATCCTAAGTTCCCAAGGTCCTATGTTCCCAGGGTCCTATGCTCCCAGGGTCCTAAGTTTCCAGGGTCCTATGTTCCCAGGGTCCTATGTTCCCAGCGTCCTAAGTTCTCAAGATCCTATGTTCCCAGGGTCCTATGTTCCCAAGGTCCTATGTTCCCAGCATCCTAAGTTCCCAAGATCCTAAGTTCCCAGCGTCCTTCGTTCTCCGGGTCCTATGCTCCCAGGGTCCTAAGTTTCCAGGGTCCTATGCTCCCAGGGTCCTAAGTTTCCAGGGTCCTATGCTCCCAGCATCCTATGTTCCCAGGGTCCTATGTTCCCAGCGTCCTATGTTCCCAGCGTCCTAAGTTCCCATGGTCCTATGTTTCCAGCGTCCCATGTTCCCAGGGTCCTATGTTCCCAAGGTTTTGTGTTCCCAAGGTCCTCTGTTCCCAGCATCCTAAGTTCCCAAAGGTCCTATGTTCCCAGCATCCTAAGTTCCCAAGGTCCTATGTTCCCAAGGTCCTATGTTCCCAGCGTCCTTAGTTCCCAGGATCCTGTGTTCCCAAGGTTCTATGTTCCCAGTGTCCTAAGTTCCCAAGGTCCTATGTTCCCAGCGTCCTATGTTCCCAGGGTCCTGTGTTCCCATGGTCCTATGTTTCCAGCGTCCCATGTTCCCAGGGTCCTATGTTCCCAAGGTTCTGTGTTCCCAAGGTCCTCTGTTCCCAGCATCCTAAGTTCCCAAAGGTCCTATGTTCCCAGCGTCCTTAGTTCCCAGGATCCTGTGTTCCCAAGGTTCTATGTTCCCAGGGTCCTGTGTTCCCAGCATCCTAAGTTCCCAAGGTCCTATGTTCCCAGCCTCCTATGTTCCCAGGGTCCTGTGTTCCCAGCATCCTAAGTTCCCAAGGTCCTATGTTCCCTGTGTCCTAAGTTCCCAAGGTCCTATGTTCCCAAGGTCCTATGTTCCCAGTTCAATATTCTGTTAACACACATTAACCCTCCTACTGTGTTCAGGTCACATTTGACCCATTTCAAGTTAAAATATTTCATAAATATTATCCAGTTTGTTTTAACCCTAACCCAACAACATGTATACTAGGCTAGTTTTCACCTAAGGAAGCATTAAGCTGTGACCTTTGGTGATTCCATGACTCCAATCACTTCATAAGTTCCCTCAAGTGTAGGCCTGTTATATTGAGAGCCATACGGCAGTGCTGGGGAACAGAAAACCCCTTTGACGAGTTTCCACAATAGGCCATGTCATAATAAGCGAATATAGAGCTGGGGAACATCTTTTTCAGGTTCCCATTATGTGCTATATAGAGCTGGGGAACATAGGACCCTGGGAACACTGGACTGACTCCTTAAAGGATATCTGGTTCTTTGAGTGCAAGAAGCCTGTTTACATAAAAACTGAACGAGTCAACTACGACTCCCAAGGTGCATTTCAGCAAGAAACATCCATCTACAGCATAAATCAAGTTACTTTCAATTTTGGATGCCTTCAGAAACATGCTGCTAACATGTTAGTAAACTATTAAAAACATATTCATAAAAGAGATAAAAAAATATTCAGTATTTTTGAATTACTATGGTAGTGTAACTTTAATGACAAACACAATATCACTGTATACAGCAAGCTGATCTATACAGCACGTCAGTTTATTAACATGTTTGTATAATCTGCTTTCAAAACATATTCGGAGAAAAACAAGAAATACATTCTGGTGTTGTTTAACTCATTTTCATTCAGGATAAGAAGGTAATGGTACCGTGACTTAAAAGACAAACACAATGTCACCGTATAACTTACAGCAAGCTAATCCTTAACACAATACTAACATGTTAATAAGCTAATCTGCTTTCAAAACATATTAAAGAAATAGAAAAATATCAAATATTTTCCAGCATTTTTTATGTCCCTCTCTAGTTTCACCTTTAACCTTTGTTTTCTCTTATAAAGAAGTTGTCTAATTTTGGGGTTTGTTGGAGTTTCTTGCCCTGTTGGACTATTCTTACTGATGTCCCTGTGTTCCCAGATCCAGCTCAGTACAATATTATTATTACCAACAGTAATGATGGATAAAACTATGAAGATAAGACCCAAGTTCTAATAAACTGGAATAAATGTTTCTGATGGTGTCACAGGTGGAGGGACAGGTAACCCCAGTCAACCTTCCTTCTTCCAAGGGCACGAGCACCCCGGGGTCTCCCGCCACTGGCATCACGGTAAACACACCTGCTCAAAGACACCTGTATTATCAGTCTGTACACACCAACACTAACCTGTGATCTGTGTGTGTTCAGGCCCGAGTGAACGACCAGGTGGTGGGCTACAGAGACCTGGCAGCTCTGCCCAGAGATAAGGCCATCCTGCAGGTGGAGAGACCAGACCTGATGACCTACCAACCACACCTGAGCTTCTCCCCACTGGACCCCCCACGCAGAGAGGTACATTTATACATATGTACATTTAATTTAATATCATGCAGGTTGTATTGGTAACTAATCAGTCTGAAAGGCATGACAACCTTTTTACCTGTAACAGTTTGTCATCCAGACTGAAAACTTTTTTATCTCGTCAAGCGTCACAGTTTCTGCAGTTCTCTGCCTTTGTAGAGTAAGTTTATGATTTTGAGTGTTAACGTGTCTTTACTGTGTTTCTGTGATCTGCAGCGATCAATGTCTCCTCCCCCCACATCTCCTCCCAGGTCTCCTGAGGTAAGACACGCTTTAATATATATATATAAAGTATATACAGTATATATGTAATATGTATAATTTAACTAAACTTAACTGTTTCACCCAAGTTCCTTAATAAAGTTTGGAAATGTCAAAGTCCATCCATATTTCATAAACACAACTTGATGAAATCTGTGAAAACGATAAGTAGGTCGACCTTTGATAAGACGTTTTCAAACTTCATGCTGACTTTTCTTTACTGTAAAGCTGTTAAATTACCGTAGACCAGAAGTTGAATAAACAATTTGTCTCTAAGAGAAACACTTGAATTAGTGGTCAGTGAACACTTTTAGTTCATAGAGTTTCCTACAGTAGATGAACCCTCGGTGACCCGTTCAAAATCTTCCATGCGTCTGTGGCGGGTCACGACTTTGACTTTATGAAAAAACAACGGTTTGACAGATGTCTTCATATTCTTGTCCAGTTCTTGACTTTCAATCACGGCTTTGTTTTCCTCACAGTGTTAAAAATGTGACATTTAATGCTTCTGGTTTGTCTGCAGCCACTGAGAACAGAAAGTGTCTCTGTTGAGACTTCTGCAGCCGTCAGTCCGTCCTGTAGTTCAGTCGTCTGTTACGGTGGCTGTAATGTTGTTGTTCATGTATAAAGATAAAGGGATGAGGTGAAAACACCAAGTTAAGTTTCATCTCTGCCAAAGCAGCGTCTCAATCATATTCAAGTCATGTACTTTTACGAGTGCAAAGCGAGGCAGCAGATTTTTGCAGATTTCTACCAGTCGGCTGCGAATATTTAATAGGCTGCCCCAACGACCTCTTCTACTTCTACTTAAAATTGTCAAAAACTAAAACCTTTACACAACTATAGACATGACCTTTGTGAATAAGTACATGTAGAAAAGCTGGTGTTTGTGATGGGCAGAAAACGCTTGGAGAAACATTGATGTCTTACAGTGTAGATAGGCCTGATCACGATTAATATTAACTAGTGATATTCACACAAGGGTTGGTTACAAATTCATTATCATTTCAATTCAATTATATAAATCGTATTTGAGTTATGGGTTTTAAAAACAGTGCGAAGATGAATTAATTACATATAAAAAGGGCAGTGGGTGTTAAAGGGTTAATCAGGCTTATAAGTATCTGTGAGTGTGTTTTTTTATTTTCCAGTTGAAGGCACGCAGAGCAGAAAGTGAGAGCGGTTCTCCAGGAGGATCCACGCTGCAACTTCAGGCTGGACGCAAGATCAGCGCCAGCCAGCAGCATTTCCACAGACCAGGTAACACACACTCACACACACACACACACACACACACACACACACACACATAAAAATTTGTTCATATCACTTCAAAAAATACTGATTTACATTAATTCCCTTATGGGGACATACCCTAACCTTAACCTTAAACCAAGTGTTAAACCCAAAATTCAATCATTTACGATGCGGGGACCAGACTCCTTTTAGTCTCCAAAGGGGAGTCAGGTCCCCACAATGTGAATGTGTAAACAGATTTATGTCCCCAAGTAATACACAATCACACACACACATACACACCTGCCCAGGTGTAACTGCACCGCTGTTTTCCCATTTGTCTTATTAGAAGCATGTTGTAAGTCTGTTATTTTCTTGCAGTTTCAGCCAGTTAGTAAAACTGTTGTTATGAAAATAACCCTGAAAAAGACCATTTTATTTAATTTATATTATAAATGAGCTTCACTCAGGACATTTTAATTCAAATGCAAAAGATCAGTTTTTATTTTAAAGTTTTGGTTTGATGTCAAATTCAGTTTAATCACTATTATTACAGTGTTATGCTTTATAGAGCCTGGCGTCTGCCACTGGAATAACTATGGACTTTCGCAGTGTTTCATCATATTAATCAGATCAGTAGATTAATATACTGATAAATCAAAAATTATTACTAATCAAATCCTTAAGATTGCATTTAAAAGCAAAAAAAGTAAAAGTAAATCAAAGAAAAAGCTAATTAAATTTGTCAATTAATTACTTCTGATTCCTTAATTTTGCGATTCATTTTAAAATTCAGTTATTAATTTATAATTTAAATCATTTAATTTAAATAAGGAAATAAAATTATTAATTAGCAAAACTTTACTTTTTATTATGATGAATGCATAATTTAAATGCTAATTTAAAAAAGAAATCCAATATTTTTTAATAAAAATGTTTATGTTTCAATTTATGAATTGATTATAAATACAAAGTCTATAATTGTTCCAATGGCACACATGACTCCATAGTGTGACACTGAAAATCATTTGTCAATGAAGTTTTCATTTTGGTAATAATTTACATTTTGAAACACGAAAAGAAAACTGGATTTTTAAATTTTAATATAAATTTTGTCTTACATCATTCACACTAACAGAAAATTAAATTATTATATTTTAATACTGGCAGCTTTGGACTTCCGTACCATGACAACTAAATCTTCATTTTTTCAGACAATGGGACCAACATCTACAGGAAACCTCCCATCTACAAACAAGGTGAGCTCTTACTCATGTTCATCAGTTCCTGTGTCTTCTCTTCCGTCTTGTTCATGTTGTTGCTCTCTCGGTCTCTGCAGATGTTAACAAACATGTGGAAGGCAGCGGCGTCATCCAGTCAGCAAAGTTTCCAGCAGCTCAGCCTCCAGATCCCAACCAGCCGTCCAAGATAGAGACCGAGTACTGGCCCTGCCCCCCCTCACTGGCTGCCATGGGTAACAAACACATCAACACATCGTTAGCTTATCTGCAGTTTACGTTTAAGACAACGTGTTGTCAAGAACTAAATCACGTGATCTCTTAAACCCAGACTCCGCCTGTGGTTTAGTCTAAACTAGTTGCTGCATCTCGTAGAAATCACATAAACGCCACTAGAGGTGTTACGTTAAACCTGCCTGCAGACCCGGTTTAACTGAGGCTTACCTTAAACCTTAAGCTTGCCACACATCCAGTATTATAAGGCAATCCTGGGTAATTTATAAGCTTATAAGGTAACTTCATCATACATCCAGTTTAGCAGCAGTCCAGCTGAATCTGGGCTCCTTTTGACACCATATTCTGGTCCAATTTAGCACGCAGACACTTTTAAACCCCTGAAAGTTTTGATTTTCCTGAAGTCGCTCTGAACTGCAGGTAAGCTAATGAGATGCGACGTGACACAGCTACACAGAGGAGGGCCTGCTCGTAGCCTGACTAACTTTAATGATGAACTCTCGTAGAGATCGAGTGGAGGAAGAAGAAGCTGCAGGAAGAAGATGAGTTTGAAGACCTGACGGACGAGGCCAAGACGCTGCAGGAGCAAGAGCTGGAAAAGGTTTGTGGGTAAAAAGTCTGAGTAACAAACACACTCAGTAGTAACCAGGAGTACTGACTGGTTCTGGTTCCTGTGTTTGTGGTGAATCCAGATCAAGTCCAACCTGGGTCGTCTCATCCTGAAGGAGGAGAAGGAGAAGGCCGTTCATTTCCGGAGGAAGACACAGTCACTGCCCGACAGAACGCACATGCACACCAGTAAGACCGCCGTGGATTCTTCACGGTTCAGGTTCTGGGTTCAGGATGAATCTGGTCTCAGTGTTCTTTCTTTTGTTTGCCGGCAGGTTTGTCAGCGAGTGCATCAAAGTCTCCTTCACGCTCGGGCTCAGGCTTGACCAGAGTAAGTGTCTGTGTGCAGAGTTCATGTGATCCACGTCATGACCAACACTGTGAGTTACAGCAAGTCACACACAGATGATCAAGCTGTTATTAGAACCTCACCATTGTTTGGTTTGTCCTGAGGGTGGCGCTAGAGCTGATGATAAGTTTTGGGTTCATGATGATGTTTTGATCAGGTCGGACAGCGAATACTGCAGGTTCTATGTTATGCTGTAACCTTTATGTAGACTGTTTTATGTGGATTTCTGTAGTATTCTGTATATTTATATCAAATGTTTTATGTACTTAAAGCAGCTCAATGGAACTTTTCATTTTGTGTTGATTTTGGCGGTCCCTGTGGACAAAGGCGGTAGTGTTTCACCTAATGTTAGGTCACATGTTCCCTCCGCTTCACTCCCCGCCGC
>NTHP01000483.1:94487-106591 GCA_003416845.1 Oplegnathus fasciatus
CACACCCACACACACACACACACACACACAGAGGTCAGATCCCTGAACATGTTGAACATACAGCACCACGCCCTCTCACACCTGCAGTAAAGGACACAGTTTGTCGATGGTGGTGATGTTTAAAGACAAACAGAGTAAAGGAGCGTTAAAGCCGGAGCAGCAGCACTTACACTCCTGTTTGAAGGTGAAGTACTCTGTGAGATGCCGGCACTCGTGGTTGCCTCTGAGGAGGAAGAGGGTGTTGGGGTGGTTGATCTTCAGAGCCCACAGGAACAGTACACACTGCAGAGAGACACACAGCAAAGCCTCACATCAACACTCCTCGATATTTTAATAATGTCAGTACTGTGATATGAAACTAAATATGATCTATTAATCCTGATTATTAATATCTAATAACTGGACCACTTTTTTGTGAATAAGCCCCAAACTGACAAACCCAAAATTCGAATGTCTGCTGTTCTTGAACCCTTTTGTTACGATCCTGGTCTCTTCTGAAAGGTCTTTGTTTGGATTTTATTAAATGAAACTGTACCCAAATTTACTGTTTAGAGGCACAAGCAAGCTTTTCCTTTTTTTGTTTTCATATCTGAATATAGACATCGGCCTGTAGCTGTTCTTGGTCAGCTTAGAAACACACAAGGCAACGTGGAGACTCAGTAATGATCTAACGGGGAACAGAGCTGTTAAATACGACACATGTTGACAAAAATCACCACAACAGCTTAAACTACTCACAAAAACAGTTTCTTCATTAGAAAATGTCCTACAGAGAGGCATAAAAAGGTAACAAGAACATCTGCCAGTCGTCCCTGTCAAAGCCTGTGACTGCCGGCTGTGTGCAGGAAAGCGTCTGACTGGCCGATAGTCGTGGCAGATGCTGCAGGAGAGCTTCATATTTAACGGAGCGCTCACTGCTGTAATCTCATGACAACGACACCCGAAAGAAGAAAGAAAAGTAAAGTTCTCTGACAAGAATTTATCAGTAAACAAGAGAAGTTTTATGAACGTTTGTGGGACTAAATGAGTATTTTGTTCATTGGACTTTTGCGGTGAAAGCTTTGAGGAGTTTATAAGAATTTAAAGCGTCTCAGCCGTCACAGAGAAAAGAAAAGAGTTACTGTTCTGTTTCGTATGCTCTCCTGTTACACAATAAGAAATGTTGTCACTGTGTTATTCGGATCTTAAAATGTTGGAGCGGGTATCATTATGAATTTAAAGTCCTTTATTTCATGTTCTGTGTCGAGTATTCATGTACAAGGGAGATAATTAACTTCTAAATGTGCATTTGTTGCCATGAAGGAGCTCCTGCACGACTGAATCTGACGCACTTCATACTTAACTTCCAAACAAACCCACTCTTTTCAGCTGCCAGTCATTCACTCGCTGTTTTTGTGTTGCAGCAAACCACCTGTTTAATTTCAATTTTTTTTTCCTTTTCTGAAGGCGTCAACAAGGAGGCAGATCTGACCAGCTGTTCATCCAAACTGAGCAGGCCTGCTCACAGAGGAACCAGGAGAATAACAAGAGGATGGATTCACTCTTCAGAACCGTCAGCGTGGGGATTTGTGCTGCTGTGATGGAACTGATCATGTTGACAGTTTATTTCAAAAGTCTGTGGTTGGAGAAGTTTCACGTGTGTCAACATGATGTGTAATCTCATGACCTCGGTGTCTTTAGAGACAGAGAAAGGTGCCAATGCGTTTAACCTTTATAAAAAATACAAATATCTATAGAGGAGAAAAGCAGGGACCACATCGGCCTGAAGTGCCAACACGAGTTGACTCTGAATATCCTGATTCAGGTCCAGATCTTATTTTACTGTTTCTGAGTTCCCTGAATGATTCACCAGCAGACGGATCAATGAAGACAAACGGTCTCTGATCAGTATTAAAGTCTGATTATCTGGTCTGGACCTATTAATGATGTTTATAATAGTAAGCTAAATCTGCTTTATTAATTGTGTCATATTGCTAATCATCCCCTCTACTACAAACTACTACAAGCTGCATGTTTGGCAGCATGATGAGATTAGAGACGGTGAACCGCAGGAACCTGCAGGTTCAGGTTTTTAGGGTTGGATGTCGCGTGGCAGCTCGCTGTCTGAAAGCACCTTTATAGTTTGTAGATCTGTAGCAGTAAGAGAGAAAACGCTGTCGAATTCTTCCACTTGGATGCGCCGTTTTCTAAGTGAGGCTGTGTCGGTGTATTCTGGGTATTTTTCAGTCACGGTTAAAGAGGGTGACAGTGGTGATCGCTGTGATCCAGCCCTGATTCAGACTCTTATAAAGATCTGTTTTGGATCCTGGACTGGAACACGAGGTACAATATAACATTCACAGCTGTGACATGGTGTAGTCAGGTAGTCTGAGGCTGTTCAAGTCGTCCGGAAAATGTGGCTTTCTGAAGATAAATGACTTCTAAATTAATCTGGTTCAATGGAGCATCTGCGACTCCAAAATGAATCTGACCCGGATTCTGACTGGGTCTTTGAATCTGGATAAAATGGCTCACTGTGGCCCAGCCTGAGCTGTGGAGAAAGTGTTCCAGGATATCCGCTAATCCTAACAAGGAAGCATGACAGCAGCCAATAAAAATGTCATGCCATCCATAGCTACACAAGACACACAAGACTCCTTCCAGAAAACACACCCAGTCCTTCCCTCGGATTGTTTTGGAAATGGGACACAGACCGGGCCTGGAGGCAGCATGCGGGGCGTGTGTGTGCACGTACACTTGTGTGTCTAAGTGGGTGGGGCTCAGCGTGGCAGTCAGGAGGGCGAGGAGGCAGACAGTGTGCCTTTCATTTCCTACGACTATTTAAAGACGCTCTGCTAAGCCGCGCGGGGCCGAGGCCGAGCGACAGGCCGCCGCTCCAAATGTCAGACGAAATGGCAGAAACACAAACATGTGAGTTTGAGTCGGTCGCCTACCTCGATGCTGAAGTACCCTCGGTCCACGTAGTCTCCGAGGAACAAGTAGCGGGTACTGCTGGGGGATCCGCCCACCTCGAACAGCTTCATCAGGTCAAAGAACTGGCCGTGGACGTCTCCACACACTGGACACACAAACACAAGTTGGTTTATGTGTGTGCGTCTAATATTAAGAGTTATTCTACATTTTTCTTATTTATTGTCAACAAATCTCATGTTCAGACTCAAACCAACAACATGTTAGTCCGTCTCTCAATACTGTCTGAGGCTCTCAGCTCCAAGCCCACTGGTTCCTACTGAAGACGTAAATCTTTAAAAAAAAACACCTCACAAATAAATAGTTTCATTTTAAAAAAACTCAGTAACTTCCTAAAAAGCTGCTCACTGGTCAGAGTCCAAAACCAGAAAGGTTTCACTCCACCATCATAGGAGACAAAGAAAACCAGCAATCCACATTTTAGAAGCTGGAACCATTAAATCTTAAAGACTTCTTGTTGAAAAAGTCACTAAAATTATTTTCATTATCAATAAATCTGCCAATTATTTTAAATCACTGGGTCTATGAAGCGATTATTCAATTACCAAAACAGTTGCTGATTAATTAATCTGTTCACTAATCAATCCTTTCAGCTCTGGATCAATTCATTGTTTGTTGTTTTGTTTGTTGACAATAAAAAAAAGTTTGAATGAACGGCAGAGAAAGAAGAAGAAAACACAAAATAGATGAAAATATGGAAACAATAAGCCAGGAAGGACAGAGCAGGAGGAGATAAAAATAGTCAGAGGGCATGAGGGTGGAGGGTTGGATACCTAAGCTAAGCCACATGTCAGGGAGGGCAGCTGTAGAAATAGACTGCTGCATCTGAGACAGGGTGGATCTGTGAAACTGACTGAGGGTCCAGAAACACACACAGACCGTCTTTGTCTCTCTTTAATTTACTTCAGTGATCTCAGTTTGAGGGGAAATCCGTCCCTGATACCCTAAAGTCCGAGAGCCGGAGTCGGGGCTTTACCTGTGATGGGGGCTTCCACTTCCAGCATGCATTTCTCCTGGCGGAGGATGCCGGCTCCCTCGTTGATGATCCGTAGAGCCGCCTCTTCCTCCAGCCGACCCTCCTTCACCAGATGGGCCTTCAGCACCTCCACGCTGGGCCTCCCGTCCACATACAGGTCTTTGACCGTCAGGCGTGTGCCGGGAGGATATGGCACCGCTACAAACACGCAGGAGACAGACAGGAAAGAGACAGACCGGTGAAACACTGACGTCAAAACACACACACACGTTTGTACTTCTATACTTGTGAGGACTTTCATTGACATAATGCATTCCCTAGCCCCTTATCCTAAACCTAATTCTAACCTTAAAACCAAGTCTTAACCCTCAAAAAGCTCTTTGAAGTGGTGTCCCAAAGTGAGGACCGGCCTCACTTTCCAAAAATGTCCTCACTCCAAGGTCTAAAACTCAAATTGGTTCTCACAAAGATAGCTGTACAAGTACACACACACACACTGAGCTGCTGATAAACTGAAAGTTGAGTGTGAAGACAGCAGGGCTGGTCCGGTTTCTACAGTCTGCTGTTAACAAAGCTTTAAAATGAGGCGATAGTTACAACCCCTCCCTTTCTGCCTGCAGGAGCCTGCAGCAAGTCTGGTGGCACCTGGCACCAGAACTACAAATACCAGCTCCTTTTCACTGTCTCTCGCTCTCTCTCTCTCTCTCTCTGTCCTAGGATCCACATCGTCCAGGTTTTGGTTTGGTTGAACATTTTGCTGCGTGCAACACTTACACACTTACACTTAAACTACTTAACTGGCACTTTAACTTGACTGGTGTCCCCTCCTTGTCACATGCATTGAGCCGGTTTGTGACACAATAATAAACACAACAAGGACACAGTGTCACAAACACAAAGCACAAAGTAACTGATCCTGGGTCAGTGGGTTTGGTCTGCAGAAAGAACTACAGAAGGTGAACAATGGATTAGAGCTTTTCGTTATCGATTCATCTGTCTGGTTATTTTTTTAATTCATTGATTCATCGTCCGGACTTTAAAGTGTCAGAAAATATTTAAAAAATGCCCATTTCCATAATTAAAATAATCGTTAGCTGCAGTCCTACAATAAACTGTACCTCCATGTTTCATGGCTCCATCTACACAACTTTATCTCTCCCTGACTGTAGACTTGGTCGAGATGTAATGTGTGTGTGTGCAGACGTTGACAACAGTCCATACTGACTTCAAACTGATCTATTACACTGAAGTCTGGGATGTCCCAGAGCTGTACAGGAGGCCTCATGGTTTTTTTTAATTCTGCAATCAGATACAGAAATTCCTCTTAAGGACCATGACGGCATGTCGAGGCTCGACCCGAAGACAAAGGAGAACAGTTTGGCAGCACAAACCGGGCCCTGGAGGAAATACCAAACAGCTCCATTCCTGGAAAACACCAGCGTCACACAGAGAAGAAGAATAGCAGATCTGAAGTTGTTTTTATGCTGAAATTGTGATCTGAAGCTTTAAATGCTCTCAGCTGTTGTTAATTCTCTAAGGTGGACAAACGAAACTGTCGGCTGTGGTCTGATTCATTTGTTTTATGCACATAAAAGATCTCTGTGATCACTGCAGATGTCCCGATCACAGCCCTTTAGTATTGGCTGTGATGATATTTAACATTGAGGAGATCATTAAAAGACAGATTTGAAATGGGAACTGAGTGCTGTGGAACCAGTAGCTTCTCCCACTTTGCAGCTCTACAGAGCAAGATCGTCTGACCTCGTCATGTTTGTACCCCCCTCTGATGTTGTGTTGTGTTTGACTGAAGCAGCTCTAATATTTACCACACGGTAACACTGCTGATGTTTGCTGGTTAACCATCCAAAGAGCCGAGAAACGTTTGTGCAGAGCAGCAGAAACAGAAACAAAGCAGGTGCCTGTTTGATACACTCGCTGTTTTGCTTATATTTGACTGGCTGCTGGCCACAGGGGGTACGGTGGCCAACAGGGACAAAGTTCATCAACAAGCAAAGACCAAAGCGGTATTAAACAGTGGAATTAAAATAATCTCTAAAAGTTGTAGGAGACTTTAAGTGACTTATCTGCTCTAAATGAAGCATTTACTCAGCAGGTGGAAACGTCAGGCCCTGTTTGAAGCCGGAGTTTATTTAAGCTGATTACACTGAAGCTGTTGCAATGAGTGTTTTGGCGCACTTCTTATAAAAAACAGTTTTCGTCCGTCCCTCCAGCCGCCGGGAGGAACAGTGCGTCTCTGTTGTTGATTATTTGAATACCACTTCCTACAGTGGTCTGTGACGCCTCATTTCACAACTCTGGCTTTTGTTTCCCTCTCTTCAGAAACAAGAGGCCGGCTTCCTAATCGTCGAGCAGATCATCTCGTCCGATCACATCTGTGTCGAGCCCGGCTGGTTTCCTCTGCTGGTGACGGGCCAAGCTGGTGATGAACCAGTTCAGGAGAGCTGACATGATTGGCTGAATGTGTGCGACCTGGTTTGGTTTCAGAGTTGCACACTAAACTAGACCAATATGCCGAGAGTCTTCTCAAACACTTTCTGTACAGTGTGGAGGTGTGTGTGTGTGTGTGTGTGTGTGTGTGTGTGTGTGTGTGTGTGTGTGTGACAGCTGCTTGTCAGATCATCTGATTGAGTTCTGTATAAGAGTATAACTCATTATAGTATAAGTATAGTATAAGAACAACAGTTACTACTCTGATACACCTTCAGTTCTCAGTATAAATACACATTTCTGTGTGTAACACCACGTGGTCACTACCACATACTGTACTTACAGGAGTACACAGGGCTGATTACTTACTATGAATTAAACTCCAGACCTGTATTTGTTGACTACATTATATTAAACTACTTATAACTGTAACATGTCTGACATTTAAACTCAACGATCACAAGGATCAATGTCAGACCTGATCTGAGCTTAGTGGAACGGATCGTATCTGATCCTTTCTTTAACTTTACTGTACTCTACTGTGTACTCCTTTACTGTACTCTACTGTGTACTCCTTTACTAATCGTTGCAGCTCTAATATATACTTTGTACTGTGCAATGACTGAGTTTTCTAACCAAAACCAGATTAACTGAGTTTGAAGAAAAACATCAATATGAAATAAAAGAGAAAGACTGAGGAGCCACCAAAAAAAACAGTTGAGATTGTTTTAACGTGAGTCAGAACCAGCTGCAGCAACACGTTCAATCCTGCAGTTTTTAAAAGCCCCGCCTGACTTTAGTGTAACTGCTTTATTAATAATATGCCTTGTTTTTATTACCCATATCACCCTGAGCCAGACGAGTAGGACACGCAACGTGGNCGTCCTCAGATCCAGCTCCATCCATCATGAATGAGGACAGAATCATTACACATGCCAGGCGATGCAAATGGCCGGACTGATTCGATTACCATCGGTAACTAAGCCAAAAGGCCAAAGCAGCCAGAGCAGATCCCACACACAGACACACACAGACACACACAGACACACACAGACACACACACACACACACACCATTGACCAGGTTCAACAGGATGCTGAGAGCTGCTGCAGTGATGAACTCGAACCATCTGGAGGTTCATCCTGAAATAATTAGTCAACTGATCAAACAACTGACAGAAAACTGAGTCGACCAGAATTAAAATCAACTCAGGGCTGCAACTAACAACTATTTTCATTATAGTTTCACCTGTGGATTCATCGTTTGGTACACAAACTGTCAGAAAATGCTGAAAAATTCCCACCAAAATTTCACGAACGCAAGCTGACGTCTTCAAATGTCTCGTTTTGTCCGAACCCAAACAGATTCGTTTTAAAATCCCAGAAAACAAAGAAAACCAGCAAACACTCACAAGCTGAAATCTGTGTTTTTGGCATTTTTGCTTACAAAAATGACAACTGATTTTCTGTTGATCGCTTCAGCTCGGATTCCAATCAACAAATCATTTTATGTAACTCATCAAAACACTTGCAGTTTCTCCACGGTGGTGATCTGCAGCTTTTCTTCATCTCATATTATTATAAATAAATAAAAGCAACAACACCTGGAGTTCTCGTTTTTCTAACAGTTAATGTCACTGAAAAGGGTAATGACAGAAAACCTGACAGGACAGCGATCACTAGCTGCAGCAGGAGTGTTTATAAAAACCTGGTCTGAATCATAAGTTGGCTCAGAGAAGACAACATCACCGACTTTATCAGTTTCATTTCACTTTTTATGAAAAACATCTTATTAGTGCCGCAAATAACAAGTATTATCTGAATAATTTTAATCTGCTGATTATTGTCTTGACTTCAATTAGTTGTTTAGTCTATAAAATGTTGTAAAATTGTGAAAATGCTCATTATTATTATTTCCCAGAGCCCAGCGTGACGTCTTCAAACGTCTTGTTTTGTCCAAAACCCAAAGAGATTCAGCTTACTGTAACATAAGACAAAGAGAAGCAGAAAATCCTGAATTATATCGACGTGTGACTCTAATATTCTTCTGCTGCTTCTCTCTCTATTAGAGTCTGTTCAGGATCAGATTTTGGATCAGGTCTAATTATTTACAGCTCTATGTGGATCGGGTCTCTCTTTTCAGTTTGTGCAGGTTTTCCATGGGTCCATTATGGATCAGGTTCCACATTTTGGACTTGTGAAGATCCGCAGACCCCCGTTATAGAAACCTTGTTCTGTTTGTGACACGGGTCTCTTGTGTGTGTTGACTTCCTGACTGACCAGCAGCCTTAAGACGGCAGGTTTAATGATGTGACGCTCTCCTGCAGCTTTACACTCCTAAGCCTTCCTAACCCCCTGAGCCAATCATACGTGGCTGCCCTTCATCCCGACAAACACAACACCTGCTGGATCAATAAATATAAAACGTACCAGCCAACGTACCAGCTCGAGGAAAAAATTATAAAGGCAGGTAAGTTATGATACTGTTTCTGGAAATTACATTTGACAAACTGGGCGTCGCCGTTGTGCAGGGACTGCTGAGAGAAGGTCAGTTTATATAATGATGTCATACTAAACATTAATGAGAAAGGCCAGGATCATTAATATCTAATAGTTATTAACATTTTACACCACTTTTAGAAGGTTTTACACACGCTGAATATAAAAGTGAGCGATTAAATTGATGCACTGCAGCTCCTTATTCATAATGTCTGCTGTAATATGTGTTTGTGCTGTCTGGAGAGTCTGGAGTCAAATCAAATCAAAACGACAACAAACCTGAACACCAACGTAATGTTTGTCAAACTTCACAGTCAAGAGGACTGAAGTCAAACTCTCTCTGTATGCAAGATAAGATCTTATCTTACAGAGAGAGAGATACTATATCTGTATCAGGGAAGTCGGTCAGATGACGTTAAACATTATATAATGAATTGTTCTAGAGCAACCCGTGGTGACCAGATCTATTCACTGTAGAATAAAGAGCTGTAAACAGATCACACATCCTGTTGTACGGTGTCAGTGTGCAGCCGCAGTAATTACAGTTACATTACGAAGTCCAGCTGTGGCTGACTGGACCGAACTCTGTCTGACAGGACGATCGGTGCTCCGACGTCTTTGGTTTCTTTGATTCACTCGAAAAACTCGAAACTCTCCGAAACACCTCGATGTGTTCGACAGAAAAGCTGCGACCTGCTCCGAGTCGCATCCCTTTACAGGAAGTATTAGAAATACACTGATACATATTGATAATTAACAGATTGACACAAATACTACACATATATACCCCAGTAAAAAGGGGGCAAGTGATTGTTTTTGCTGCGTCTCATTTTAAGGCGCTTACTTCAGGCATCAGTGGGGTCATATCATATTCGAGGACTGGATATTTACTTCTTTAAATGGAGCAAAATGTGATTTCAGCTATACTGTCACTACAATTATACTTTATCAGATACTTTATTTTGATGATACTTCTGAATGAGGTGCTTCCGTAGTAATTTAGAGAGGATTAAACATTTTGACAGCTCTGACCACCTGATTCTGTGGTACAATAACTAAACGACTGCACAGCGTTGCCCTCAGAGATGTTATCTTTTAAAAACTGACAATTCAGAACGAGTGGCTGACGAGCAGGTTTGCTACGATGCCACATCCCCCTCCAAGCTTGGTCTGCCAGACTGGCCTTGGTTTGCTTGCTGGTCTCCAGATCAAGAAAGGCTGAAAAAACCTAATTTTAAAAAGTAGAAATTATGATTTGATGGGAAACAAAATTCCACATATTTGTGATTAGAAGGAACTTAAACACACAAATAGGATTAGAAAATGGTGTCACACAGGCCACGCCTCCACCGACCTGAGTCAGCCGTCACACCTGAACAGTGGAAATAGTTTGCTAAAAGTGTCGGACAAACAGCCGAAACGTCCTGATTCTGTCACTCCAGGAGGCGGTCGCACAAATGCAAACTTCATGAAGCCTACAGAGAAAAAGAGGCCGAGCCTGAACAGCAACAATCCCCAGATCACTGCGACCTGTATGAGAAAATAATCAACTAATATCTAAAAACATCCGGTTTAAAATCCATGAAAAAAGAGCACATTTGGTGCTGATGAAGGTGTGGTGTATCTGACAGGGCTGTGTGGGAACAACTCACCAACAGGATTAACTGCACGAAAAAGGTTAATGGTCCTTTTGTTGACCAGGTATCGACAGGTGAGGTGTTAATGCTCTACAGACACACCTGTGCAGACAGTTTCTGAGGATACGTGACCCGGTCTAAATACTGTGGAGGCATCGTTTCTGGCAACAGCTGCTATCAAAATAAAAGTCTGCAGTGGGAATACAGCGGAAACGCCTAATTGGGTCACACGATCTGATGGGTCACAGAATTTGGTGCAACACCGGTGTCACAAAATGTCATAACGAGCAGCTGAAAAGGACTTTTAAAGAAAATTATAACGTCCAGAAGAATAAAATCATCCTGACAGCCTCCAGACAACCCGACAGGAGAGAATCACCTGCATCTGACAAGCCACACAAGTGATTTTACTTATTGATTAATCTGCTGATTATTTTCTTAATTAATCAACTGATCGTTCAGTGTATGAAAAGCCAAAAATATGAAGTTTGCAACACAGAAAAGCAGAAAATCCTCATGTTTTAGATGCAGGAGGTGGAGAACATTCGGCTTGGAACGATTAATCGATTATGAAAATAGCTGCTGATTAGTTTTCTGTCAATCGATCGATTGATTATTCAACTATTTGATTATTTCATGTTTCACTATGAAGAGAAAAATGAAGAGAAAAGGCTGTAATGAGGAGGAGGACTGCCTGGTCTAAAGGGGTCCGTGTTTCTTGTCTTAAAGGAGTCATTTTGTAAAAACAGCTGTTAAGAGAAGGCTTGTGTTATATTCAGGCCAACACACACACACACACACACACACACACACTGCAGCATTCACATCCACAGCCACTGAATGTTTCCTCACACGACGTTAGCTGCCACATTAAACCTGATTCCTCCGTGAGAGGAGGTGGTCCTGCTCCCTGAGCCGGCTCCGGCTGTGTCCCGGGGCTCGGTCCCGGGGCTCGGTGGAGACCCGGACCTGCACGTTAACAGTTGAATGTCAAACGCATAGCTGACATCTGGCAGTCCGGACAGCTAAGCTAACGGCTAGCTCATTAGCCGAGGCTGGATTGATTAACTTGCATAACCAGACTCCCTCGGTCCCCCCCCCCCCCCCCCGGTGGGGAGAGGCGGCAGTAAGCACCACGATCCACCGGGCTCCACACACACACAAAGCCGAGTAAAGTAACTGTTAGCGGGGCTGCTCGACATGCAGCGGCGCGGGGAGCTCACATTTAGCCAACTAGCGGGCAGCGGGCTCCGTTAACTTCCTGCACCGAGACAACGTTTAAACGGTTAAATGAGTCTTACCTTTGATGGGTCGCTCAATGGTGGAGAGTTTGTTTTGGTCTTTCGCCGACATCCTCCCTCCTGGCGGGCTGCGGGTCGGAGGATTTGATAAATTCCGGACTAAACTTGATAAATTCCTTCCGAGCTAGCTAGCTAGCTGGAGTGAGCTAGCCGCGCTAGCTGGTGGTGTGTCAGCAGCAGCAGCGGCGGCTCGGAGCAGCAGCTTCACCCCGCAGACAGGCGACCGAGCCGGGCTGGGCTGGAGTTAAACCTGCCGGGGGAAGGGAGAAGGGGG
>NTHP01000483.1:117176-150723 GCA_003416845.1 Oplegnathus fasciatus
GCTGCTCAGCAGGAAATAGTTCCAGCACATAACTCCTCCTGAAACCACTGACAGGTTTTTACATTTCTGTTTGTGTACAGAATTAAAATAAGCAGATATGACGTATTGATTAGTGAACTTTAGAGGTGCTGATAGGTGGATTTTTGATCCTCGGACAGATCCAGGCTAGCTGTTTCCCCCTGCTTCCAGTCTTTATGCTAAGCTAAGCTAACCACATGAGCTCCAGAGTATAGCACAAACTACATCCTTCAACGTGATCCCACAGTTGAATCAACACGTCTCTGAAACAGTTTCAACACAAACTGACTGATTACGGGACTGTTGGATTAGACTGCATTATGTTTAGCTAGCTGCACTTAATAAACTGACAACTGAGTGTAGCTTTATTATATGTAATATACATTTATAAATATATACAGTATGTCATATAAATATTACAAATATAACTCCACATTTAAATGTTAAAAATAGCCAATAACTTCACAATATTTGTCAAGTGAAAATATGTTTAAAATGTTTTTAAGTCTATAATCGAAGCAGATTTACAGGTTGACAGCTGCTGTGTGATCACAAACTAAAGGGTAAATGATGGAGAGCAGTTTAAAGAACACAGACTCATTGATGGAGCCTCCTCCTCCAGGTGTGGGTTGAGACTGTGCTTCTCTGCACCATCATGAGTCCCCGTCTGCAGCCTCACAGAGGGGACACTCTAAAACCAGACCAGCACAGTACCAGTTTATGATGGACAAACTGATGTAGTTTCCACTCCATTTAAATGTGATTAAATCTGATTGATTTTGCAAATAAATACCATTAACCACGCTCAGCAGAGACTGGCAAACACCTCTCCGCTCGGTCTTTGCCAACACTTGCAATCTGTCCAAAACTGAAACGAGCGCCCGGCCTGAATGTTACATAACAGCAGCATCTGTCGCTCTACCTGCGTCTGTTTGATCATCAGCTGATAAACATTTACTGTCATCTGTCTCATGTGCCACCTGCATTATAGCAAGTTTCCCTCCATGATCGCTGATCACTCGTGCTGCATTCAGGTGCTCCTTGTCAACTCGTTGAGGTGTAAATTTACTTGTGTGCCATCAGGAAGTTGAAACAGCAGACAGAGTGATGAACACCAGTCAGGTTCCATTAGATGAGAGTTTACAGTAAAAATAATATTTCGCTTCAACACATGATGATTAAAATGTACCTGGTTTAAAAAAGTCCTCCAGACACTTAGTCTGTCACCTCCATAAGGATCCTACATTTCCCATAATGCAGCTGGAACACAGACTGTATGTCAGTACTGTACTGTACATTCGAACTATGACCACGTTCAGTAAACTGAACTTTTTTGGGATTTCAAGACAAACAACAAGCTCAGGAGGGTAATGATGAAACAGTGAAGCCATGCGACACGTTCTTCTCTTTGACATCCTTGGAGAACCCTTCACGTTAAAAGTAAGTGATAAAACGTGACTTTTCACATGACACGAGGAGGGAAGACTTCAGGCTAACTCTGTGATAAATGGATATATTGACGGGCACCTGGAGTAGAGTCCCTCCTCCCCCGGCTGGCCAGACTGCAGAACAAAAGCCTCCACTGTGCTGGAGGAGTCGAGTGCAGGAACGGAGATCCTGGCCGGCTTCTTACTCAGGTTCATAGACATCAGCGTGACCGCCCCGCTTCTGTAACTGCTGGAATAAATACAGCGATGGGACGAGTTACCACATCATGTCACTGGCAGATAAAACTGAATGAAAATGTGATCTTAAAGCAGGAGTACCTCTTTTTGTTTGCACAGTGCAGATACAGCCTCACTCTTTTACTTCGAGCAAAGTTGGAAAATGCTTCAATTTTCAAAACCTCCGGTCCAACAAGTCTCTTGTAGAGAACAGACAACCAATAATCCTACGAGAAGATACATGACACAGTTAGAGGTCATACAGTGTGAACCAAAAGGCTAAACAGTGTGCAGGAAGTGTTCAGATCATTTATTTAAAGCTGCATTCACTGATTTTTTTTTGGCCACTTGGCGGCAGAAACAAGCTGTAAACACAACATCTAACATATCGTCACCAAACAGTTGCTCATAAAATCCCTCTGGCTAGGACAAATATATTCAAAAAGTCATTCATACCAACTGCCATTAACATGATAAACAAGCTATGAAGGAACTAGTAGGCAGCAGGCAGCTGTTTGCTAACATGTTAGCCAGCTAACTTTATCAGCTGATAATATGTCAGATGTTGTGTTTACAGCTCGTTCTGCTGCCCCCAAATGGACAAAAAAAATCGAAATAATGCAGCTTTAAGTTGTAAAAGTGAAACTACTCAACATGCAGAATGGTTCATGTGGGAGTGTTTTAATTATCACATTGTACAGGATTAATAACATGTAAGCAACATATTATTGTTTTATCTGGTCGAGGCGAGGAGCCGACTTTAAATACTTTTTATACAGTATTTTAATCTATAATAATTCATCCTTTTTTATAAGATCATCATATGTTTCTTTTATGTAAAATCTTAGAGTCTTAGAACTTTCGTGAAGTAGAAGTAGCAAAAAAACTTCAAAACATAAGTGCATCTTGAGTAACTGTACTTTTCTGACAGTTGCTAAATTTAAAGAAAACCGATGAACCTGGACTCAACACAGAATACCATTTTCTTTGATTAAAAACCCATCTAGTGTCAAACTGTTGCTACACACTCAGTTTAAACAAAAAGAGAGTTATAAATGATTAAAGACGTCTTACAGGAAGAGGATCCAGGTTGTCGTCGACCAGGTGATAACTCCCAGAACCAATCAACACCTGCCTCATCACAACATCCAGGCCGAGTCTGGCTGCCAGGCCGAGTTTATCCAACCACCTGTAGACGGCACACAGTCACCAAACATGTGTTTATAACATTTAAACATGTGTTAATAACATTTAAATATGTGTTAATAACACTGAAACATGTGTTTATAACATTTAAATATGTGTTAATAACATTTAAACATGTGTTAATAACATTTAAACAAGTGTTAATAACATTTAAATATGTGTTAATAACATTCAAACAAGTATTAATAACATTTAAACAAGTGTTAGTTACATCTAAACAAGTGTTAATAACATTTAAACAAGTGTTAATAACATTTAAATATGAGTTAATAACATTTAAACAAGTGTTAATAACATTTAAATATGTGTTAATAACATTCAAACAAGTGTTAATAACATTTAAACAAGTATTAATAACATTTAAACATGTGTTAATAACATTTAAACAAGTGTTAATAACATTTAAACAAGTGTTAATAACATTTAAACAAGTGTTAATGACATTTAAACATGTGTTAATAACATTTAAACATGAGTTAATAACATTTAAACAAGTATTAATAACATTTAAACAAGTATTAATAATATTTAAACATTTGTTAATAACATCTAAACAAGAGTTAATAGCATTTAAACATGAGTTAATAACATTTAAACATGTCAACATTTAAACAAGTGTTAATAACATTTAAANCATTTAAACATGAGTTAATAACATTTAAACATGTCAACATTTAAACAAGTGTTAATAACATTTAAACATGTGTTAATAACATTTAAATATGTGTTAATAACACCTAAACAAGAGTTAATAACATTTAAATATGTGTTAATAACATTTAAACAAGTGTTAATAACATTTAAACATGAATTAACACATTTATGTGTTAATAATACTGAAACATGAGTTAATAACGCAGTGTTATATACTATATGCACAGAGAGTTTATATATGAGTTTATAAAACCCTATTATATATGAGAAGACCATTTAAGAGCCACAGTATGTTGCTTGTACTATAAAGAACACACTTTGTTGTAAGCTGGCAGCAGGACTGCTTTAAGGTTTGTCATGAGACCGGGGCTGCTGGGTAATCAGTAAACTCAGTTAACTACATGTGGCACTCCTGAGAAACCACGGCCCTCCTGTTAAACACCATTACAGCGATTGTGCTCATTTCCTGCATTCCCTCTGTGCTCTGCATCACATCATCACCATGTCATATTCATTCTTTTCCCTCCGTTTATTCTTTAAATGTGTCCAACCAACAATCCAAAAAGATATTTAATTTATGATCATCAAAGAAAACAGCAAATATTCACATTTGAGAAATCAGAACCAGTGAGTGTTTAAGTTTTTTTCCCCAAAAAGTGACTTAAATGATTAATAATGAAACTGTTGCTGGTTAATTTTCTGTTGAATGACTAACTGAGGAATCAGCTGAGCACCGTTTGTGCCTTTTTGGTCTCTCGACTTGGTCTTGACCCCCATACCGACCTGCTCTTGACTCAATGGTCTTGACTTGTATAAACTCACATGAATCCTGCAGCGAATGTGTCCGACAGTCCTATAGCTCCTCCTCCATAGGCTGAGCTCGTCTCTCCCAGCCACACCGGCTTCCCCGGAGACACCAGCTTTACTTTCTGAACCAACAGAGATCTGGACGTCAGACACATCAAACACTGAGGTGTTGATCAATGAACACACTTCCACTGCACATTATTACCTCCAGGACTTCATTGGTCTTTAAGGCCAGAGTGTCCAGAACCTCAGGATCTAGAAAATCCTCCAAGGACGTGTCTCTCCCGTTCACATAATAACTAGGAAACATGAGAGGGTGAACAAATGAATGAGTGAATGAATAGTTTTATATATAAATCCAACAGCATCTAAGAACACAATATATCAACCTAATACAATATAAACAGCCTAGAGAGAGTCCCAACTGTATAAATTAAAGAAACATATTCATACAGACTCACATAAATACAGGCATAAACATAATACTCAAATTTAACAAACAAAACATACATTTATGTGTCAGTTAAAACATCGTCTGTTTGATTCAGTTGATCAATAAATAATCAGTAATCCATATAAAATGAAGTAAGAGGATTTTATCTATCGTGTTATTTTACTCCTCCTGTTCTATGATTTAGAAATATACTCAGAAAACACAAAGACATCATCAAAAA
This sequence comes from Oplegnathus fasciatus, assembly GCA_003416845.1. Lineage (NCBI taxonomy): Eukaryota > Metazoa > Chordata > Actinopteri > Centrarchiformes > Oplegnathidae > Oplegnathus > Oplegnathus fasciatus. The sequence goes on from NTHP01000483.1 coordinate 122,200, forward strand.
GGTTCCAGTTAACGCTTCGTCCTCACTTTGATCAAATCTAAATCTGGAACTTGAACTTTTTAAAAGGTTTGTCACAAATCGTGATAAAAATGACAAATTCAGCTCACAGTATCCACAGATTCTTTCATCTTCAACTCCTCTCCATCTCCCAGCTTCAGTGTGTATTTCAGTGTGTATTTACAGTAAACCACATCCTGATTCACATTCAGAGTCATCTCTTACTTTAAGATAAATTACACTTAACATATTTTTCACATTTGTAATCTTCCTTAAATAAACAATAAGGCAACAAATTTAACACACACCAGAACAGGAAGTAAATGGAGTTTATGACATGGAGTGTACTGATGTGTACTTTATGAGTAATACACTGAAGCGTACACACTGACTCACCAATGTAAAGGTTGTGAACAGCACCACAGATGTAATGGTGCATCTTTCAGTTTACACAGTTCAGTGATTTTGTTGTATTTGTGTAGCTTGAGGCTGAAGTGGATGTGAACTCACTGGTGCCAGGTGCAGGCGTCCACGGCCTCAGCGCCGCTCTGCAGGAACCTACAGATACAATAATGAGCAGCTGGTTGTGAGATATTAAAATGACTTTCTGCACTAGTGAAGTCAGTGCTGGTGATTCAACACTTCTGGAGCAAATTAAGTCAAGTCTGCAGCTCACATGTGACTCTGCAATTCAATTATAGGACAGAATCACCACTCAGTCCAGCTCAAGTTTAACACAAACACAGACTACATATATACATATATAGTGCATCCTGCTTAGTTTTAATATAATCATACCGTTATTTTTATTATTATTATTATGCATTGTTTAAAAAACAACAGGGATCTACTTTATGGCCCAGTATCTGTTATAACAGATGAGGGGAGTCAAGGGAAAGACTAATAATATCTGTGTGAGTAGATCGAGTTTCAAAATCGGAAAATGTACAAAAATCTAAGTTGTAGATATCTAAATAAAATGTGTCTTGTTAATATTTCACAACTAGTTTTTGCCATGAGGGAAATATACCATCACCGTGAAGATCCCGAAAGTTCATCCGGATTTTGAACGTTTAAGAATTGATGTAAGAAATATCAGGTTTGTTATTCAATTTCATTATTTTGAATAGTTTTATTTTGTTTTGGATGTGGACTCCTCTCCAAATAAGGAAACATTCAATGAAACCCGTGACAGTGTAACCTCTCACCCCGTCAGTATGTCTGTCCTGTGGTCTCGTGGCTGACCGATGTCCGGCCCGTACAGTCCGGCGTCGTGGTAAAATTTTGATTCTGACATCATCTCTCTGAGACGGGTGAAATCCTGTCCGAGCTGATATCCATCCACTCGAATCCCCGCCTTCTTCTCATAGCTGTTTGGTTCTGAAGACAAACAGAAGACATCATATTCAGTTTACTTTGATACAGACTGTTTCAAAACCAGCACCCTCCACTTCCAATAAAATGGTTTCTGATGTCTCACTTCCTGTAGGCCTTTCTGTGTAACTGGAACAGAAAACCCCTATTCACAGGACAAACAGTTTCTCAGGCTGATCAAATAACACAAAATAACTTCCTGTGTGAGCAGAGAGGTGACAAAAGGCCACACACCACATGAATATACGGAAGTGAAACTAAAACCTCAGATAAGAGACCACGGTGTTTCAATATTACTGTAACTTCCCTCCAATAATGAACAAAAAGTAGAAGAAAGTGGTAGATCTCTCTCACGCACATATACACAATATATATATACACAAAATATATATATATATATATATATATATACACACACACACACACACACACATACAGAGAAAGAAAATGAATTTCTAGCTGTTACAGTATTTAAACTATAAGTCTGGTGATATTCTACATTTTTCTTCACGTACAGACTCAAACCAGCAGTGAATGTATCCACTAACAAGTATTGTGTGTGTATCACAGCCTGATATATCTTCTTCCTCTGAGCCATAAACATATGCCCATGCAACCAACAGTCCAAACCCCAAAAACATCAATTAACTGTGGTATAAGATAAAGAAATCATCACATCGGAGAGGCTGGAACCACAGAATCTTTGACAGTTTTGCTTGAAAAATGACTAAAACGATGAATCGATTATCAAAATATTTGCCAGTTAATTTTCTGTCAATCTGATCATTTGTTGACTGTAAGATAAATCAATATATTGTCAGCCTTATCCTGTTAGTGTACCGTTGCCCAGCTCCCAGGACATCCTGTACTGTCTGGATTCACAGTACTGCAGCAGTGAGCGGGCATTGCTGCTGTTCCAGGTGTTGTCAGCTGTTCTGAGCAGAGCGTTCAGCCCAAAGATCAGATCCATTCCCGAGCAGTTGGTGAAGGAGTGCAGCAGATCTACAGTGTACTCTGTCACAGGAGGAAGATAATGGTCACATATCTGTATTTATATAAGATGAGGTATCTGAAGTAGACAGAACATCAGACTACAAATAAAGATAATGTCTTATGTTTGTTTTATTATAAAAAAAAAGCTTTGGACATCCAGTAATTAATACCTGTATTAATAATATTAATATAGTTTACTGGCTTGTTTATAGGACTGAGATCAACAGACGAGAGAGAAATGTAAAGCTGTGTGTCATCTGCATAGAATAACAGATTATATTATGTTTCCTTGTAATGCTGCCAAACAGGAGCATTTAAATTTAAAAAGCAGTGGTCCAAGCATTGAGCCTGGTGGAACCCCAGATTAGAAATGTCTGATGGAAACACAGAAGCTCCTCTCCATTAAAAACAAGAAGAAAACCAGTTTGAGCCTGATAGACCAAATGAACTCTACGTTTGTCAATTAGAATTTGACCTCCCTGCTGTGTCAAAGGCAGCAGGGAGGTCAAGCAAAACTAAAATACAATTCTTTTTGGATGAATACTGATCTTAAAGTAATTGATTACTCTGATAAGAGCTGTTTCAGTGCTGAAACCAGACTAGAACACATCATGTAAACTATGGCAGAACATTTCTGCCAACAAAAGAAAATCAGGCTGATAAAGCAGGAAAGCTCATACCTGTGAACTTCACTCTGCTGTACTTCCTCTGCAGATCTTCTCTCTTCAGGATCACTTGTTGTTTAATCCACCCCTTCTTCAGCCTCTCCTCCAGCCACGAGGGCAACTCCAGTTTATCACAGGAGGGCTCTAACAACGACAGGCAACAGGAATTAATGTTATTTATACTGTATGTTTCAATACACTCTCAATATAAGCTCAGTGAGTTTCACATTAAAGTGCAGAAAATACTGCTCTGACTGAACTTAAGGTCAGAAATATAAAGTGGAGCCAAACCATCAAAGAGCAACCCCAGTGGATGAATGTGTGAGAAAATGATGTAGAAACTGGACTGTTAAAAATATGTATATCTATATGTATATACTTCAGTGACATCTGGACTTGTTTTTGTTAGACCGATTTCACGTCCAACTCAAAACAGAGAAACAACATGACGTCACATGAGGGAGAGCAGCCAAGCTAGGTCAAGTTTAACAATAAGAAATCCCAGTGCTAGCTTTGACACTGAAGAGGTTGAAAATATATATTCATATGATGGACCACAGCCTTATAATTAGGATGCTCAGCATCCAAGGGAACAAACAAGAATGAGTAGAAGCAACTGCCATGGAAATTTAGTTGTGGTGTGAGGAGATCCAGTGGAGAACTGGGAAAACTGGTAAAGCTGTGTTGTTTCACTTCACAATGTTGTTATGTTTGCTATCACATATATGGAAGTACAAACACTAGTGGTAATTCCCCATTACTGGCAGGAGTATTGAGACCTACCCACAACAGAAACTAATGTGCAAGGATCAGCCTGCTAGATCAGTTGTATCTTGCATTGCCTGATATCGACCGTTACAGGCTAATAGTAGATTGTTGATTCTGTATTGCACTGGGAACTAATGAAATGACTGAAGTTCAGCTTTGTGTGTACACATGAGGACTGAATGAGCTGGAGGCCTTCCTGGTGTTTGTTTGGGTAGTCCAGCACAAAGAGCAGCACAGTAATCTAACCTGGGTCAGATAAATGCATGAATCAGTTTCTCAGTCAGCATGAGATAAAAAATCCTCTGTATTTAAGAGACAGTGACTCTAAGTGTGAATACATTCAACATTTTCATACAGTTTACTGGCTTGTTTATAGGACCAGGGTCAACAGACGAGAGAGAAATGTACAGCAGTGTGTCATCTGCACAGAATAACAGGATATATCATGTTTCCTTGTAATGCTGCCAAACAGGAGCATTTAAATTAAAAAGCAGTGGTCCAAGCATTGAGCCTGGTGGAACCCCAGATTAGAAATGTCTGATGGAAACACAGAAGCTCCTCTCCATTAAGAATAAGAAGAAAACCAGTTTGAGCCTAATTGACCAGCTGAAGTCAATTAGAATATCAATTGTGTCAAAGGCAGCAGGGAGGTCCAGCAAAACTAAAATACAATTCCTTTTGGATCACTGTTGATCTTAAAGTCATTGATTACTCTGATCAGGGCTGAAACCAGACTGGAACACATCATGTAAACTATGGAAGAACAATTCTGCCAACAAAAGAAAGAAAAACACATTAAAAGTTAAGTATGATCACATCATTGACTTACTATGAGTATTTTATTTAGCACAACTTCATTCATTGCTTTCTTTTCCTGGCAGAAATGAGCTTCCATATTATACACTATGGGTGGAGAGACAATTGTGTAGTTGTTTATGTACAACTGGCTCCAGTGTTTTGCTGAGGAAAGGAAGGTTTGCAGTCACAAAAGAACAAGTATGAGCATGTTGAGATGATGGCCTCACACACCTGAGTGGGAGGAAAGAAGATTAAAAAGGAGAAGAAGTCAACCTTGAACACAAAGAAATCAAATTATTATCACGATATACTACTGGAGTATTTAAGGTCCGGGTACCTGCAGTGAAACCTGAGTCCTGATGACGCCTCTGAGGGGTGAACACCATGAAGTCTTGTCTGGTCCCCCCAAATCTCAGAAAAGCTGGAGCTAATGCTCTTGCCAACGTCCTTATCTTTGGAGATCTGGAGAAGAGAAAACAAAAACTTTGTTGCTGTGTTGATGTGAGAATCATAAAACCTGAATGACTCTTCTCTTGAAAGCAAAGAACAAAGTTTATGAAAGCAATAAAGAAGAGAGGCGAGATTTATTATTACTATCAATATAAGTGTGACACAGTTGCTTAAGTACTGTACTTAAGTTTCCATTTTATGCCATTTTATACTTCTGCTCCACTTATACCACAACACATCTTCAGGATACACAAAAAAATAGATCTGAAACAAGTAATCAATTCGCTAATTTACAGAAAACTAACTGACTATTTTGACAATCGATTAATCTTCAGTCATTTTCTGCTTTTCACTGTTTTATAAACAGAACTGTGTGTTTTTATGTAAAATATTAATCTGCAGCTTCACTAGTGCTCGTAAATACAACTATCAGATACATGTAGTGTAGTAAAAAGTTCAGTATTTCCCTCTGAGATGTAGTGAAGAAGTATAAAGAAGTATCCTCACTGAAAGTAATACTTCAGTACTTAGTGGTCATTTGGATCAGATGTGACTCATTAAGAGCTTTTCATTGTTAAAGGTTCATTTAATCCTCTGGAGTGAAACAGGAGCACATTTTAAAGCTCAGAATAAAACCTTAAATCCCATCAGCGCTTTGTTTCGGCCTCCTCTGAGCTGACACTAATAATTAAAGTATTAATAACAGTAATAATTCATCATCAGGAGTTCAGAGGTTTAAGCGGCTTTAAAGGGAAGTGAGCAGCAGATGAAGTGAGCCGACAGGATTAAACAGCTGCTTCTTTTAAAGGAGGTTTAGTGGAGCTTGAATCCGGCAGGCTCTCACCCCAGCAGGGACATGAACTTCTCCTCTGACGCCAGGCTGGCATCGATGGTGACGGACAGAAAGCGCTGCTCCACCCGGTGGATCACTGCGGACAAATCCACCATCACAGCCGCCTCCAACTCATCCGAAGAGTTCCGGTTCAGGTCTCTGATGAGGACTCCGTCAGTCTGAGAGCAGAGGAGACCCAGAACCAGCAGCACGACAGACCTCATGACTGCAGACTGATGCACGACACATGCTGAACACTTCCTGCACCGCTTCCTCCTGTTTACCGCTCCGGCTCCGCCCGGTTCACACCAGATCCGGATCATCTCCGGCGCGACCCCGAGCCCAAACACAGACCGGTGGCTGTGTGGGGGGTTCAGGGAGACCAGCTCGGGACTAAAGATTAAAGCAGCAGCTGTTCAATACTGCTTCAAAAGTACTTTTTCTGACAGTTTCACGGCGGTGAAGAAGTATTCAGATCATTACTGCAGTAAAAGTAGTAATACTACAGTATAAAATACTCCAGTACAAGTAAAAGTACACAAGTATTAGCAACAAAATGTACTTAGAGTAGTAAAAGTACTCATCATGTCAGTGTTGTACTACTTGTTGTATCATATTGAAGTATTAATATGTCAGCAGTACTTTAATGAGCTAGTTTTAATTACTTCATTAACTTTTAGTACTTTATAATCTGTAACAATGGATCAGATTTAATTTGAAAAGTAACTTTAGCTGTCAAATACTTGGAGTGGAGTACAGTACAGTACTTAAATACCATTTTGTACTGTACTTGAGTAGCCTGAATGCACTTCGTTACTTTCCACTACTGCATTCTCAGTAGTGGAAAGTAACATTTAAGTACATTTACTCAGGTTCAGTACAGAATATTTTTATTGCAGGATGCTGTCGGCTGCAGACCACTTTGGTAAATAACAGCACTTATTTTTCTAACAAGGTAGTTAAAAAGCAACGCTCATGTTAGGAAACAAGAAAACAAACCAAGAGAGCAAAACAATAAAAAACATATGTACAGCCATCATCCTCCCTCAGACCCCTTACAGGTCTCAGCACTGGTCCCCAGACCTCATCACTCTCCTCCTTCCTGCAGTCTTCAGCCTAAGCTTCTCCAAATGAAGGATCTCGCCCAGCTCTCTCAGCCACGTCTCAAATGAAGGTCCAGCGTCAGACGTCCCAGTACCCAGATACCATTCGCCACTGCCACAGTTCAGAGCAGTGTCACTCGTAGACTCGTAGAATGGCCACAAGGGGGTCGGGTTCTCAGTGCTTGTCAAATACAGAAGTCCAGAATGAGTGTATGGAGGTGGGGGAATGCCCAGCTTGACTCTTACATTTGTTACACAACGCTGACACACTGGATACATGTTGTTTACTGTCACTTTGGAGCAGTGCAACCTACATATTACTTTAAACTGTATCAGATTATGTCATTTACTGAGCATGTGCTGTACAGTTTTGAGGTACTTGTACTGTATTTGAGTATTTCCATTTTCTGCTACTTTATACTTTTACTCCTACAATTATCACACCTTTCACATTAATAATACAAAATATAATCAATTCATGTCTGTTGTGTTATTTTAGTGAAATGTGATTTAAAATCTTCCTGAAAATCACAAGAAATCCAGTGGAGTCATTCTTGTTCATTATTTTAATATTTCAAACAAATGAAACAATAAAAAAACAAAAGTTGACAAAGAGAATAAAACTACTCTGTAATAAATTATTGTGTTTTTAAAGTGGGCAGATCTGAAGGCGTCGTCAGCAGCTCGTCCACTTCCTCCTGAAGAGCTGCAGCTTTTTCATTCACAAGCATCTGGAACACAGAGAGACATCATCTGATAGACACAAACAGTTCACACGTTAATTATTATATTTACTGTATGAAAGCATGATGTTATATTAAGAACCATGAAGCTCTGAGGACACTCACTTTAGCAGAGGCCACTATCTGATCGGCCTGTTTCTTGTACAGGTTTTCTATCGTCTTGGACAGAACAGCAGGGTCAGCGTTCGCCAGGTGAGTCAGTGTTTTATAGCCAGCGTTAAACAGCTGCTTCGCTCTTAACTGGAGGAAAAACACAAACACAGCTGTAGCAAACTGACTGTATATTATTATTATATATATTATATATACAGTATGTGTTTGTGAAAATTATATTTACTGTGGAAACTTGACTGAGGACGTTTCAAACTACAAACTATCGATGGACTAATTGAGGAAGCTGATAAAATGTTTTTACTCCTCATCCTAAAAGTCGGACCAAATGTCACTGAGAATTTTGTGGAAAGTTCAGACTGATTTCCGATTTCGGACTATGAGATACATAAATAAGCATAAATATTGTCTCTCATCTGTGAACCTCCACACTGACCTCCATGACTCCAGCCACCTCCATCAGAGGGATGAGTTCAGCCTTCACACAGTAGCTCAGCCGTCGCGTCAGCTCCATCAGCAGAGCTTTGAACGGCCAGAACTCCTCCAGCTCCTGATCACAGACAGGCAGGAACAGTCATTGATCACCTTTAACAGACCTGAGATCAGTCTCATCAGTCTTCAGATGTCAGTGATGGTGATACCTCAGTGAAGTGCAGCACACAGGAGCAGAAGGCCGACGAGGAGCTGAGCAGAGTCTGGATGAAGCCTCGGCTCAGCCGGAACTTGTCGGCCACGCTCCACAGGTTGGTCTCCTTCAGTAGAGAAAACAGCACCAGAGCCAAATACATCCTGCTCACCACCTCCATGTCCACACTCTGCAACACAACGAGACACCGAGAGGGTCAACATAACCAGGACACCTGCTGCCTCCACTCCAGGAGACTTTAATGTTTGTCACTGGGTTTTGGTGTGAAACAGTGAAACCAGTGACATTAACACAATACACACCTGCACTCAGAACTGAGCAATGTTCTCCACCATCAGACCATCAACCATCAAAAGGACCAACCTCCATTATTTCTACACAACATCTTAAAACTAAAGTCACAAAAGAGCTGAGTCGAGTTATAAAACTCTCCTTTATTATTAGGTCAATATTAAACCCTAAAAAGTTCACCTGCATTTCCTACTGACTGGTGAAGGAATGCAGGAAAGCCTGTTTGTCTGACTCCAGGAAAACAGACTGTAGTCAATTATGTTTAAAAAAAGATATAATTCAAAATCCTATGTAGCTCGGAGGTTAAATTAGTTATTTGTCCCTTCAAATTACTTAATTTATGTGCATGAATTCATTCCTGAATTAATTACCAATTTTAGTAATTAATAGCATGAAAGTTCTAATCCTTCACAGAGTCTCCACTGATGCCTGTAACACTGTCAGACTCCTGATGGACAGTTTTTAAAAAAAAGGATCTTTGCAGCAGAACCAGAGATCTTTTTTATTCCACACGTTCTTCTTCTTTGTCAAAGCCTGCTGCCTACATTACCCATAATGCACGTTTTTCTCTGACAGCCTGCAGCAGAGATGAGGAGCTACAGAGGTCTGGACACATTTTTTGTCATTTCCAAACTTGTACTCTTCAACTGACACTGACTCAAGTGACATCACTTGAGGCCATTTATCAGATGTTACACAGCTGGAGACACTAAAGGCTTTATACTACTCCCCAACACCTGGAAACATCTGGAAACACCTGGAAACACCTGGAAACACCTGGAGCTGGAAAATCAGTGGAGTTGAACTTTAAGATTTTCATGGAATCAAATCCTATTTTAGATTCTTTTAATCAAAATCAGGATTTGATTTCCCAAATTAATTTGTGTCCACTGGCTAATAATTTGAAATCGCTGATCTCACACAAGTTACTATTTTTTGTGCACAAACTATAAGTTTGGGGGCATGAATGACTAAATACTGAGCATGAATCATCAAAATGTATTCTCCGGATACTTGCTGGACTTCCAATGAACAAGCATGTTTTTTTCCACAAAAACTCTCAATGACTAATGTTTCTTCTTCTAATGTGTGTGTTTCATGTTTCTGAGGAAATGTTGAGGCTTGAGAAGAAATATGTTTTGTGGCATCTCAGCCCTCAGTTCCACCAGACTTCCTCTTTTTAAGCCAATTTTAGATGTTCAGGCTCCATTAACTGCTAAGATGGAGGTGGGTGTTAACCATTGGGTGAGTCTTCTCTACAGTCTGTAGTTTCTTACCTTCTTCACCGTCTGTCCGGCAGCTTTTCTGGCAACAAAACTCTCCGGCACTCCGACGGCTGCAGACATCTTCTGCTCTGCAGCCGACAGCAGGGTGAACTGCAACAGGACGACAAAACTAGCTGCTTCACACTGAGCTGTGAAGAAGTGACTCTATAATGTGTGATAATGATTCTGTACCTGTCTGAAGTACATCATCCAGTCAGGCTTGCACTGTGAAACCATGTCGTATGGTGTGACCAGGTAGACCAGGTGGAGGTAACTGTTGAGCAGCAGACCCTCCAGACCTTTAGAGAGGTCTTTGTACAGCACGTCGCTGTAGGTCAGATCCACTGAGCCTGAGGACGTCAGGATGTAGAAGTCAGAGGATCACCAAAGTTATTACAGTTCATCCTGTGGGGAGCATGAATGTCTGAACCACATTTCATCACAATCCATCCAACAGCTGTTGAGATATTTCAGTCTGGATCAAAACGGAGGATCGACCAGCTAAAAACATTAAATATGAGTATTAATCTCTGAATTCTGCAAGTTTGACGACTTGTTGTCAGAACAGGATCACAATTCAAACCTTTATAAGTAGCCTTTCCCAGCTTGGTGACCTGCAGAGTTTGACCGTGAGAGTCTGCAGTCTCAGTGATGAGACCTTTGTCCTTCAGGAGGCCGACACTCTGCTGCACCTCCTCCCACAGACTCCTCTCCACACACAGCCGCCCCCGCTGGACGTACAGCAGCGTCCCACACAGGAACTCTCTCGTCTGCTCCGACGACGAGGTGATCTGCAACAAACAGCACTGATTCACGTGCGTCCACTCAGCTTTAAAGACCAGGATCAGGGTGAAGTGCTCAGCGTTGGACTTTTACATTTAATCCAATGAGTGACAGGATGAGACTCCGGAGGCCCTTTCCTTCATCGAGCATCAGGTTGCTGTAACAGTTCTCCATCGGAGCACACACGAGAGTCTGAGCCTGAAACAAACACAAAAGACCTCACACACAACAATACAACACAGGAAGATGTAAAACTGTACGTAGAAAATAAAGTTGTCTGAGGAGCTGCTGGTTCAGGAAGTATTTTGTAATTTTCCATTTTCGTATATTTCTTACAATGATCTCCTCCAGAGCTGAAATGATCGGTCGATTGATTAGTCAGTCGGCATTTTTTAAGCAAGACTGCCAAAAGTCTCTGGTTCCAGCCTCTCAAATGGGAATATTTCCTGGTTTTGTTACACTTCTATGATAATAAACTGAACCTCTTTGGGTTTTGGACTGTTGGTTGGAAAACACAAGACACTGGGGTTTTCACTATTTTCGGACATTTTACAGACAAAACAAATAACGGATCAATCAGCCCTAATATCAATAATGTTCTTCAACACAGAAACGCAGAAGTCTCCTGGATAATTTACCCAGACTGCAGGTTTATGTTCAGATCAACAGTTTGAATTATTTCAACTTTGTTTCTGAGAAATCAAGTTTTTCTGTCCGTTTAGTGGACGGCCATGAGCCTCAGCCACTGTTGCTATGGAGACGAAGCCAGTCAGAGGGGTGAAAACGCTTCGTTGTTGCAGTTGCCATAGTTACTGAATTCATCCATAACAGAATCTGAATTTAAATTGATTTAATCTGCAGATTTATTATCAGTTTTCTCAACGGTGTCATCGTCAGCCTCCACCTGCCTCTAGTGGAGCGCGTAACAGAATGAGAAGCTCTGTGATTGGATGTTTGTTAGTGAAATGCACCCTGGGAGTCGTAGTCAACTTCTCTCCTTCCGTTTTTATGTCCACAGGCTTCTTGTACCTTTGACTTATCAAAGAACCAAATATTTTCTAACACAGTTGTTCATCTTTGTTCTGAATGAGAACGACTGGCAGCGACTGGATCTGAGGACTTCAGACTGTTTACAGATCACACACAACACCGACTGACCCAGACCGGAACAGACCGGCTCCAACTGGGTCCCATCAGTTGTCACAAACCAGATTCAGAATCAGAGTCCTGACGTGTCCCCCCGCCTTTAGAGAATCTGAACCAGACTTTCAGTGGTGCCTGAAATCTCTGCAACGTCACAACTCTCTGCTCTGCCTTGCTGTGAGTGCAGTCACCATTTTCCTGTCCTTGTCCTGCAGGATGAGGATGCTCTCTCCCACAGTGTCGATCCCCGCTCGACCGGCCCGTCCCACCATCTGCTTGTACTGGCTCCTCTTCAGGAAGTCCGTGGCCACGTACGGTGAGCGCAGGATCACTCTGATTCAAGGACATCACGGTCAACCCCAAAATAGATTTCATTAGTCATCTCATGAGATACAGAACATGAGACATACAGTAAAATGACTCAGCTGATTTAGTGGCACATTTTCAAACTGTTCCAACATAATTCTGTAATTACTGTAATTCTCAAAGAAGATTAAAGGACCAATCCAGTGTTTTGTTTTTTTATGTTTTAGCCCATTTACCATGAATCAAGGATACTTAACATTACTGTATCACTTCCCACAACATCCCACAGTGTTTTAAACTTTAAATGGACTCACTGCAGTAACACCAGTGAGGTCCTTTAATAGATAAATCTGATGATATTTTATATTTATATAAACAATCTGAGCCGCTTGGGGGGAAATCAGTTCACCCTCAACTCATAGACACATGCCACCTGATGAGGAGTTGCAGGTACCCTAATACCCTAGTCACAAACCACTCCTGTATAATGCAATCAGAGCATCATTGAAAAGGAATATTTCTTTTCTTTTCTTTTTCTTGTTATAAAAGCTGTGGACTTGCTCTCTGTCGCTGCTCAGTTCATGTGGTTTTGATGCAGTTTATTGTGGCTTATTTTAATATAAGCTAACTTCCCTGTCCAAACAGCGACACCTGCTGGTTTCAGGGACCCAGAATCATCAGTTATCGGTGGCTAACCTGCGGGCGGGTAGGTTGATCCCTGCAGCCAGGGTGGAGGTGCAGGCGAGGAGACAGAGGACCCCGCTGGAGTACGCCTCCTCCACCAGTCTCCTCTCCTCGGAGGTCAGTCCGCTGTGGTGATAGGCCAAACCGAACGGCACAGTCTTCCTGAGCACCGGACACACCGAGCCGCTCCCGCTGGCCCTCAGCTCTCTGAGGAGGACGGCCTTCTCTGCCTCCCTGTGCTGGAGGAACTCCCTGAAGGAGTCAAGAGAACAACGCTGAGTCAGTCCGAACTGTCGACAGCAGAGCAGAAGACGTCAGCCGGCTGGTTCACCTACTCTTTCAGATATTTGCAGATCATCCCTGCAACGTTCTCACAGTTCTTCTTGGTGGGGCAGAACACCAGACAGGAATGTGCTGGAATGACTTCAGTCACCAGAGCGATGATGTGATCCGGGTCGATCTTCTGCATCGCACTCGAGTACTGAGGGACGTTACAAAGATCAGACATGTTGTCAGGAACGTTAATATGATTTGTAGTTGGCACTCAGAGGTACTTTATCAGTGATATATTTACTATATCTATAACTATATTTCCCGAGAGTGGTAATTAATCCAAAATAAGACAAGAGGCAGGAGACCTCTTGAGTGTTTCTATCATTTCTTTTCTACATTATTTAGTAGCCGGCCTCAGTCAGGATGAACAGATTTACAGATTTTCTTTAGACACTTGATGCAGCGATCACAACTTCAAATGCATTCACTGAACTTTTATTTCTGGTTCTTTTGACACACTTCTCTTTACTTTCACTATCACACAGTAAGTTCGGCCTGCAGAACATTTAAATCACGTTCAGTTTCCTCACTGTTGTTCATGATGAAGAGAAATCTGTCGGCTCCCTCTCAGTGGAGCAGTAAACAGACCGTATTATAAAGTATTTTGTTATTTACATTTTCTGTTCTGTTTATCTCCACTAAATGACTAAATGACAGCTGTGAACTTGTGACTTGATGCACTGTTTGTCTTTTTGTGGTCTTGATGAGGAGTTTTTGTTGTGACTGCATGAAGAGTTTTGAGAACACTGTTTGGAGTTTTACAAACTGGGACATAGTTTGATATTTGTCACACCTGTTCTGAAAAGCAGCCCTTTTGTTTCTAAAATGAATCAAAATGATGGCGAAAAACTGTAATAAGGCGCTGACTTCATGCTTCACGATGGCCTCCAACACCTCAAGCTCCTTTATTTGACGGACAGTGAACCTGAAGACTATGCAAGTGTTTTTATTATTCAAACAAACACAGTATGTGAATATTGCACTTACCTTAAAGTTGAGAAGACGTGAGAATCTAAAACATTCCTCTTCCTTTGGGTCCACTTCATAGATCGTGTCCTTCAGTTTAACAAACTCCTTCAGCTGGACCTGAATAGAGCAGAAACCGGCTTCACTACAGGTCACAGTACACAATACTTGTTAGTAGATACAATCACGTAAAGAAAAATATAAAATATGACCAGACCTGTGGTGTAAAACACGACAGTATCACTTACAGGCCTGAAGTCGTTGGTGTAATTTTCAGCCCTCAAAAATGTCTGCAGGTCTTTGATGTTTCCCAAAGTGGCGCTCATTCCAATAATCTGAGTCTTTTCTGGAGAAGAACAGAGAAGGATCAATGATTCAAAAGGTTTTAAGTGTTCAACAAGACGACTGTGATTAAAGTGAAAAGACGACACTCACTGCTCATGTAGAGAACTTTGGCCAGAGTCATTTCAATAACAGCCCCTCTGCTGCCATCACCCAGCATGTGAAGCTACATATGGAAGACAAATGTTGACATTAATCCTCCCACCGCTCTCTTTACTTTCATATCTAACATTGTATTCAAACTGAGGCATGCTTGTACCTCATCAACCACCACCAGCCCGAGGTTATCTATCCTGCCGGTCTCTATCAGAGAGTTGACGAGGCTGTGGGCTTTCTCTATCGTAGCGACGTAAAGTGATGTCTTGTTTCTTCTCTTCACTGGAGGAAACCTGCCCTTACTGCCAGCGTACTCCTCCACCATGAAGTCCAGCTCCAGGCCAAAGCTCGCTAACCCACGAACCTGCATATAACCAAAAGGTTATAAAGGTGTCCCACAAGGCTCTATTCTTGGTCCTCTTATAGTCACTATAAACATAAATACTTATCATCTCTGCCACTTTGTAATGCACATTTTTATGCAGATGACACCATTTTATATGCCCTCTTCTCATATGGTGCCAATAGACTGTGTAATAACAATCAGGTTCATATCATGAAATTACCGACTGTTTCTCTTATGATTGTCAACTTTCTTCTGGGACAGTTCAAAAAAATGCAAAACTGCAGTCTACTTTTGATGCATTTCAGATCTCTTATCCAACATAAGCTTGTTTTAAAAGCTGATGAACCAAAATGTCCACAATTTTCAACATCACTGAAAATAATCCTGCCTACTGTGCTTATCCAAACCCTTCAGGATTTCTATGTGGATTGGCCTTTACACGGTGTTTATTCTTGTGCACAGGTCTCTCTTGAAAAACAGATCTTGATGAGTTTACATACTAATACTGAGGCTATTTTACTGTATGTGGCTTTTCTTTCGTCCCAGTACCTTCTCCTGCACCAGCGATATGTAGGGTAAGATGAACAGACAGTCTTTCTTCCTGCACAGCAGCTCTCTGAGGATCAGGATCTCTGCAACAAGAGTTTTCCCTCCGCTGGTGGGAAGAGAGTAGATCAGATTCTTCCTCTCCTGAACACAGTCCAGGTTCAGACACGTCTCCTGCCAATCTGAAAAAAGAAAAGAAGAAAATTAATCTGCAGTAGAGATGAAACAATTGATCTTCTAATTGTTTGAGCTCTGGAGAAAAAGACAAAACGGTGCATCACCATATAAAGTCTTGATTCCTCTCAGTTTGTACATCAGGTCTTTCACTTTGGTGGGGAGTCCAAAGAACGGCCCGAGGTCAGTCGTCTCAGCAGATACAGTTTCCATGGCCTGCTTGGCGACGCTGATCTCCTCAGAAACCACCGCTTCTTTTAACACGACAGTCCGTGAAACGCTGGAGGGAGCGGCAGCGTTACAGAGCATTGTCCTCTTCAGCTGATCGGTCATGCTCCTCCTCGCCTTCGTTTGTCTTTTGGTTTTGTCCTCCACGTTTCTTTCTATTCCAGCCTCAGAGGTCCTGTCAGTGTTTCTAAAAGGTGTGGAGGTTTTATCTCCGTCCTGCAGTCTGCTCCTCTTTGCATTCTCATGAACTTGTTCATGAAACTGAAGCTGACTTGGCGGTAAGTCCTCGAAGGGTTCTTCTCCAAGGCCGTCCAAGATTGAGTCCGTGAGGATGTCTTCACAGGACCGTTTATGGACGTCGTCTTTCGATGGCCGCAGAGTCGTGAAGTCCGGCTGCTCCAGAGCGTTGGTGTGAGCTGAAGGCTGAAGGTCACGCTGCCTTTCATTTTGTTCTGCATCGTCCAGCTTAGCCAGGAGAGAGCTGTCCTCCAGGATACTGTCATAGTCCCCGAACAAATCCTCACTGTCACTGCAGTACTGCCAACAACACACAGGACTGTTAACCTACACTTAATAACTTAAATCTAGTCTCGTCAATGTAGGGCTGAAACTACAGCTGAAATGATCAGTTGATTAATTAATCAGTTGATCGACAGAAAATTATGTAACAGTAGAGTTACTTCATGAAAGGACAAAGGCTTTGCTGAAGCTTCCGGTTTCCTTTAAAACCATCATCAGGAGCAGTTTGGTGTCAGGAAACTACATCTGATAAATACCTGTTCTGACAGCTGATTGGTCAGTTGCATCGATCAGGCAGATGATGTCACAGGCCTACACTGTTTGTAAGATCAACACAAAACAACATTCAAAGTTCTCAACAACTTTCAGAAGATCAAACTGAAAACAGCCTTGTTCCTGTCGTCTCAAAGCTTCATGGAATATCTTCTTAAAGAAGTCTGATGTTTACTTTGCTCAGTTATTTCTATTGACATCATCAGCCTGATTGATGAAACTGATCAATCAGCTGTTTCCTGACACCACACTGCTCCTGATTTAAAGGGTTTTAAAGGAAAAATGAAAGCTTAAAACTGATACAATGCCTTCGTCCTTCTTTGAAGTAACTCTGCTCTCACACAGTGTGTTTTAAACATTTAGATTTCCTGATTTGTGGGACAGAAAATGAATCGCTAACTATTAATAATCAGTGATTAATTGTTTAAGTCATTTGTCAAGCAAAAAAAAAGACAAAGATTTGATGGTTTTCTTTATCTTACGGCGTAGTGAAATGATTATCTTTGGGTTTGGGACTGTTTTAGAAGACCTCACCTTGACTTCTGGGAGGTTGTGACGGACATTTCACTGTTTTAAAACAATTTACTAAACAATGAATTGAGAAAATAATCGGTTGCAGCCCTACTGAAGCTGAGGACAACGATCATTTATTATTTGAATCATCTCATCAGCCAATTATTTAATCGATTAATGATTTGGTCTCTAAATGGTCAGAAAATAGTTAAAAATGTCGATCACAGTTTTTCAAAGCCCAAGCTGACATATTAAAACATCTTGTTTCTCTTGTAAAAGGTCTTTTGTCTGATCAGAAGTCCAAAATCAGAAAATATTCAGTGTAATATCACAGAAGACAAAGAAAACTAATAAATATTCCCATTTAAGAGGCTGAGAACGGTGAATATTTGGCATGTTTGCTTAAAAAATGACGGCAAATCAATTCTGAAAGTATCTGCAGATTAATTGACTGATTGTGTCGGCTGTGGAAAGTAACATACCTGCAGTGGTGGAAAACAACTAAGTACATTTACTCAAAATACAAATTTGAGGTACTTTACTTGAGTATTTCTATTTTCTGCTACTTTCTCCTTCTACTCCACCACATCTCAGAGGCAAGTATTGTACTTTTTACTCCACTACATTCATCTGACAGCTTTAGTTACTTTGCAGATTCAGATTAACATTAAAAAATATATAGAATAAATAATTATTATATTATTTTATCAATAAGGCTTCATTGGTCCCCAGCATGTAAAGTAATATATAAAATATATATAAATAAATCAAAATGAGCTCCACCTTCACCAGCTGCAACATGAAAGTGATGAACACATTAATGATCAATAATTATAATCTGATAATATTTATTATTCTGCATAAAGAGTACTTTTACTTTTGGTACTTTAAGTACTTGTAACAGAGTATTTCTGCAGTGTGGTATTAGTACGTTTACTACAGTAAAAGCTCTGAGTACTTCTTTTATCTCTGCACACCTGAGCAGCTTGTTCCTCAGCCATGATGCTGCTGAGCCTCCAGGTGTGGGGACATTGCAGTGACCAGGTGTCTCCTCCTCTCTTCCGGGCAGGTGTCAGGTGACTCTTCAGGCCGTCTCTCGACCTCTTCCTGGAGGAAACTCGTTTTATTCTGATTTCTTGCTTCCCAGCATTCATACCTGTGCAGGTCCAGCTGCCACACCACCTGATGCTACATGTCCCACAGCTGGTAAACAAACCACCTGAACCTGCGAACAGAGGTCAGAGGTCAGAGGTCAGATTATACTGAAGGAGCCATGTTGTTACAAACCACTAACAGCATCATTAAACTGGTCAACGTGAAGATAAACAAGCAGACGTTACCTCGGGAAGTGAACCTAACGTTAGTTAGCTCAGTCCTGCAGCCGGACTCTACACATCAAACACAATTAAACTACAAATTAAACACAATTAAACTACAAGTTAAACACAATTAAACTACAGACTCTACAAATTAAACTACAAACAACCGTAAACAGCAGCTGCAGCAGCTCTGTTTGAGGCTTCGGCGAGCATCACATTTGAAAATTGTCAACAGCTTCGTGGAGCAAGAGAGAAATCCCGCCTTCACTTCCGTCTTCGTTTTACCGGCTAAGCAGCTAGCGGAGCTAAGGGTTCCAGTGCGTAGATTGTGTCTTTACTTTTACTAGTTTAGCCGCAGTAAACTTCAGATAAGCTGCCCAAAATAAAGCAGATAATTACCAGATAGAATACTTTGCTTAATCGGCGCCATTATCGGACAATTCATAGTTTATCTTGCTTGTGCTGCGTTACAAAAGTGCTCAGCGTGTTACTGTGGATTAAAAACGGTGAAATTTCACACAGACTCTGGCGAGGAGTCACATATGTGACTTTATGAGACGTTAACGAGACGCTGTAAAGATAACCAGTATCATTACTCTGCTGATAGATGTGCTAACGCTACTCCTTCACTTATTCCGGGGTGGTTTATATCTTGTCTTGTTATATCTTTGAAGAGGGTAACACTTCATGTTTCCCGAAAAACGTTAAATCTGAACTCTTCAATGTATTCACATCAGAAGCTTAAAATCTGCGAGCACACAAAAATCACACATGTTACATTAATGTGATATTTACAAATAAAGTCATATTTAACCTGTAATCTACCTCCAGTTAACAAACACTAAGTTTATAAGTGGTCGGAACTAATAGTTAGAAGCCTCAGTGACGCGCCGGAGTTCGCAGGTGGCAGTTTCCGGCCCTGTGCAGGTCACAATGCTCGCTCTCAGAGGGTTTCAGAGGATAAAGTCTGTTTTATCAACGCGTGCAAACACAAGTGAGACTGCAGGGATACTTTAAAACACCTGTGTGAACGTGTCAAAGAGTTTATCACCTGTAAAATGTTTTAAATGAGCTTTTAAATGTAATTTGAGTCCGTGTCATCCGGTGGTGTTGCTAATGTTGCTAACGTTAGCCGGAGAGCTGTTACTGAATATGATAATATGATAAATATTCTGTATATTTAATGTTTATGTCATGTTTCATGTGATGTGTTGCAGGTTTGAGGAGCTTTTCTTCAGATGTAGTTCAACACAAAGACGACACGGTGAGGGTTTGTGTTCAATGAGTGAAAGTATTGATGACTGCAGTGATCTATCAATAATAATAATGACAGGGTCGGTCACGTGACGTTAATGTTGGTTTAATTATTTTATTTATTATTATAATAATAATTATGTATTATATATTTATTATTTTATTTCTTATAATATTTNTATTATATATTTATTATTTTATTTATTATTATAATAATAATTATGTATTATTATATATTTATTATTTTATTTCTTATAATATTATATAAATTATGTATTATTATATATTTATTATTTTATTTCTTATAATATGTATTATATAAATTATGTATTATTATATATTATTTTATTTCTTATAATATTATATAAATTATGTATTATTATATATTTATTATTTTATTTCTTATAATATTTATTATATAAATTATGTATTATTATATATTTATTATTTTATTTCTTATAATATTTATTATATAAATTATGTATTATTATANTGATTCTGGTGTAAGCAGCACTTTAATGTTGTAGCTGCTGAGGTGGAGATCATTTGAACTACTTTATATTACAGCTGCACAGATCCAATCAGCAGGTATCAGCTCCAGTATTGATCTCATTAAGCAGCCAGAAGTGACCTGTTCACATTAAACACACTTCCTTCTTCTTCTTTCTGCTGTATGTGTTTTTAATATTGTATTTTTTATACAAAAGAGTTCAGATCAATGATCCCTACTTTTTATATTGTTGAGAAGTTTAATAATCATATTTTATAAGATGTTCATGTGTTTGTTTTGTAACATCTGAATCTGTAAAGTAACTAAAGCTGTCAGATAAATGTCGTACAAAGTACAATATGTCTCTCTGACATGTGGTGAAGTACAACTACTTTT
The DNA here is from genome assembly GCA_003416845.1 of Oplegnathus fasciatus. Classification (NCBI taxonomy): domain Eukaryota; kingdom Metazoa; phylum Chordata; class Actinopteri; order Centrarchiformes; family Oplegnathidae; genus Oplegnathus; species Oplegnathus fasciatus. Next base: position 142,947 of record NTHP01000483.1, read on the forward strand.
CTGTTTGTACTGTAAACAATCAGAGAGATAGAATCGCTAACAGAGCAGGTCAAACTGCTTTATTGTCACAGTATTTATGGATATAAAATTACACCTCATGCATCATCACATTTATCAGGTAGAATGTGTCCTTATAATTCCTGCTGAGGTCAAATTAACTTTAAAAAGTTCATAAATAACAATTCTCATTTAGCTGATGGATTCAAAGTTACCAGTGGTAGAAGAAGTATTCACTTCATTTACTGCAGTGAAAGTACTAATACTACACTGTAAAAATACTCTGGTACAAGTAAAACTTTGCAGAATGTGTCCTGTCACTGTTCTGTTATTATCATGTTATTGTAGAGCTGCAACGATTGGTTGATTAATCAATTAGTTGTCATTTCTTAAATGAATCTCCAACTTTTCTGATAATCGATTCATCGTTTTGAGTCATTTTTTAAGAAAAAGTGTCCAAATTCTGATTTCAGCCTCTCAGATGTGAATATTTTCTGGTTTCTTTCGTCCTCTGTGACAGTGAACTGAATATCTTTGGGTTGTGGACAAAACGAGACATTTGAGGACGTCACTTTGGGCTTTGGGAAACACTGATCAACATTTTCTGACATTTTATGGACCAAACAACTAATCGATCAATCGATAGTGAAAACAATCGGTAGCTGCAGCTCGTCTGGTCACTTGTTATTTGTCTCTAAATGCTCTGAAGAGTTTCTACTTTCATTCTATTCTGATTTTAGTTTGTGTTCCTCTTATTTATTTATTTCTGTTACTTCTAAACTCTTTTATACTCATCTGTATCTGTATCTGTATCTTCATGTCGAAGCTGGTTAAGATGGAAAACCCGTTCAAAGAGCCTCAGAAAGGATGCATCCTCTGCAGTGTCTCTGTGGACTACAAAAATATTCAGGTGAGTGACACCTGTGGCTCTTAAACTGACTTCAGACTGTTTCACATTGTCAGTTAATGAGTAGTCTAATCCTCAGTATTTAAGGACAAGTAGTCGTAGGAGTGTATTTAGTGAAGTAAATGAAGGTATGTCGAGACTTTTCCCGTCAGCTGTGAGTTGAGTTCGGGTCCAACATTGCTGGAAGCTTCATGTGTTCAAAGACACCTGGACACTGAGACCACTGATGTACCTGTTCACACCTCATCCATCAGCACGTTTACACGCACACAAGAAACCAGATTACTCAGAGAAATCAGATTACACAAGTTACTGATCAACTCGTTCAGTTCAGGTGAGATTTAAGTGATTTCTAAGACCATGTTCCAGTTTTTATAAGACAGCTGACACCTTTACAGACTTACTGGTTTGGCAAATGCACGTGAAAAATAGAGTAAATAAAATCATAAATAACTGACGGTGCCTGGTAGTATTCTGTACATGCTTGTTGGCTTTTTACTGGCTAATTAACTTATGACCTTTATATGCTCGCATAACTGATCCGAGAGCAGCGACTGTGACACGAATAATGTCAGAATACAAAATAATATGCATGTTTCATTCAGAGGAATCAAATCATACTGCAGTAATATTCACTAAATTAGTTACAACTTGACTACAGACGTGTTTTGTATGTTCAGAGTGCCCCCAGACTCAGATCTGACCCTGAACCTGTCCTGCAGCTTCAGTAAAGAGACTGAATCTCACATCTGTGTGTTCTTTCCAGCTGCTGTCTCAGTTCATCTCACCTCACACGGGCAGAATCTACGGTCGACACATCACAGGTGAGCCGCCGAGCGTTCACCTGCATCAGAATCATTTCCTGTTTGCAGGTTGATTCATATCGTCTCTTTATGTTTTGTTTTACAGGCTTGTGTGGAAGAAAACAAAGGGAAGTCTCACGAGCTATAAAGAAAGCTCATTCATTGGGTACGTTTTAAAATATCAAACACTTCTTTATTTCAGCATATATAATTCATATCAAACACTCTATAAAAACTAATGGTAGTTTTCTCAGTGACGGTGAACAGCCAGCTCAGTCAGACATGATGGATTTTAATGTAAACAAGTGACCACAGCAGAAAGAAAAGACCAGCAGCTCATCGATCAGGCCAACATGTCTCAATATCACATTTAATGATGCAGCAACGCTTTGTAAACACTGAAGTCAGTGATGGGCAGTGAAGATGTGCTGTGAAAAGTTTCTGTGGACACTTTGATGTTTTATGTCCTTGAAAATCGTTTGCTGCATTTCATTTATTTTCATTATGGATTAATCAATTATCCTCGCAGTCAGAAAAACACCAGAGAACACTGAAAAATACCAACAGCCAAAAAGAGATTCAGTTTAGTATCATGAGACGAGGAAACGCAGTAAAAGTTTTAGCATTTTTTCGAATCGACTAATCAACACAACTTTCTCCATCCAGGTTTCATGTCGGTGACCCACAAGCACCCACAGTTCATGAGGGATCCCAACATCTGTGGTATCAAACATCTGGATTAGTGGATCAGTGTGATTTGTTGAATCTGTAATCGTTTGTGTATTAAAGTCTGTCACCTCTGAGCTGAGAGACTGCTGTCAAGTTTGTGTCGAGCTGCAGGTTCACACGAGGAACAAAGAAACGTCGCTTTGTTTTACAGCTTATAGGAGGAGTAAACATCAGTCAGGTATGACAGTAGTATGTGGTCACATGTCATCCTGAAGCCCAGAGAGGTCACAAGACGACTATCAGGGTAGGAAATATTCAAAAACCAAACTGTTTATGTTCCTTTAGCTGAGTTTAGTTTGATCTCTTCAGGCGTCCAGCTGCTGTAGCCAAAATACAGGTTGATGGGAAAAGTCCGGCTGAAAGTCCCCCGAATATTTCAGAAACCAGATGTGGTAAAAAAAAAAACAGTGTAGTGTGATTCTTGCTTCCTCTATGATGACAATCAGGTGACTGAAATCTGACCATTTATATACAGTAATTATATTTCAGGTATATATGTTCTATATATATATATACAGAAACACCTGAATAAAAGAGTGGAGAAACACATCAAATACAGATGTTTCCATACGGGTGAGAAGCATTTTGCTGCATGGTTTGGGTCCACTTGTCCCCTCAGAGGGAAGGGTCACTGCAGATCAATACAGAGTCGTTCTGAGTGATCACCTTTATCCTATGATGAAACATGTCTATCCTGATGGGAGTGGTCTCTTCCAGGATGACAGTGCCCCCATCCACAGGGCACGAGGGGTCACTGAATGGTTTGATGAGTATGAAAATGATGTGAATCATATGCTATGGCCTTCACAGTCACCACATCTCAACCCAGTTGAACACCTATGGGAGATTTTGGAGCGACGTGTTAGACAGCGCTCTCCACCACCATCATCAAAACACCAAATGAGGGAATATCTTTTGGAAGAATGGTGTTCATCCCTCCAGGAGAGTTCAGAGACTTGGAGAATCAATGCCAAGGAGCACTGAAGCTGTTCTGGAGGCTCGTGGTGGCCCAACACCTTACTGAGACACTTCATGTTGGTTTGTCCTTTAATCTGTCCCCGTCTGTAGAAGACAGAGCAGCTGCATACAGGTGACACAGATCAGGAAACCACATCTGGATCACAGCTGCTGTTTACAGTAATGCAGTGGTGGAATATTTGCTTCAGTACAAATTCAAAGTACTTGTACTTTACTTGAGTATTTCCATTTAATGCTGCTTCATACTTGTACTCCACTACTGACGACTGTAGTTACTCGTTATTTTACAAACAGAACACAACTTTTAAAATTTAAAATTCTCTTTAATTATCAAATATTTTCTGATAACTGATGATTCATTGAAGTCAGACCTCATCTGGACCATCAGAGGTTCAACACCCTGCTTGAAAAGTGATAAAACGATGAATCAATTATCAAAATATTTGCTGACTAATCACTTAATGGGCCTGTACCTGAACATGGTGAACAGCATGTCAGCATGCTGATGTTAACATTAGCTCAAAGCATCGCTGTGTCTCAGTACAGCCTCACAGAGCAGCTAACATGGCTGCAGACTCGCAGGTTGTTTCCACACTATCAAACAGCATTTCTATGAATTCAGTTAATGCAGAAGTTGAACAAAAAGAACACGTTTATCACCTTTAAACAATTCTCAGAATATCTGAGGGACTGTACATCTTGGTGGGTTAACTTGTGACAGAACTGTGGTACTCCAACTGAAGCTTAATGTGAACAATCAACAAGAAGTGGTTAAAAAGCAGATGGAGTCTGGTTCCATGAATACAAACAGATATTATTGAGTCGTGTGTTCACTCATCAGTGTGTTGAGAGTTTTTCCTGCGTTTCCTCTCCCTCACCGGCAGCGTGTCTCTCAGCCTCTTCCGAGAGTTTGTCCTGCCGGGCTGCAGCAGGGACGGAGTTTCCTGAGAGTCCGTCGTGTCCGAGCGATTCAGTGTCGTCGTGGAAACGTCTTCGTCCCGCTCGGCGCCGCAGCAGACGTCGGGGACGGGAAAACCGTCGAGGGTTAAAGTCTGAGAGTGGAACAGAGGAGAGCAGGCGAACAGGACTCTGACGGCCTCGTGGAGCAGCAGGTTCTTCTTCTGCTCAGCTGGATCCTCGTCTGGTTCTGCTAACAGACAGAAAACCCACTTAGTGCAAAGACCAGAAGAGTCCTGAACCGGACTGAAGTGGTCCTGATGAAACAAGCGAGAAGATGCTGCATCGCTGCTCCTGATGCTGTTGCAGCCTTTTTAACTTTGATGATAGTTTACTTATGATTACGATTATGAAAATGTCGATCAGCTAATCAATTAATCGACTGATCCTTTCAGCTCTACTGGTGTCTGAGTCCACCGTGATCATGACGAGACTGCTGGTAATCTCTGAGTACGTCACTGGTTGAACATCATCTCTTTATTTATCTTTGTTTGCCTCACTGACCGTATTTAATGAAACACACAAAGACAAAACATCGAACCTTTTCTGGCTCCACTCTGCTTCTTCTTCTCGCCGAGTCTCCTCCTGAGAGCTGAAACTTCAGCCTGCAGAGTTTCCACCAGACGTTCGCTCTCCTCCACGTCGCTGCACGCTTTCTGTCCAACAGGAAACACCAAGAATGAGCGTGTGAAGCAGCAGGAAGTGAAAACACACTCAACGCTTCAGCTCCTGCTGCTCACCTGCAGCTCCGCCTGCAGAGAGTCGTTCATTTTATTCACTTCGTTGACTTCTCTCAGCAGCCCGTTGGAGGAGAAGAACTTCGACCTGAAACAGAAGACGTGAATCTAAAGTGACTCGAGCAGAGACGGAGGCGTGATGCGAACCTGTTCGTACCCGTGTTTCTTCATGGTGGCGTTATAACCCGCCGCAGAGCACGCAGCCGACACCTTCCAGTAAGCCAGCTGTTCCAGTAAACCCAGGTTGTTGACCGACACAGGAACCTTCAGGAACCGCCTCCACAGAAACACAACGACATTTTATCAACATCAGAGCAGAAAACACACAAACACTGACTTCTGATCAGGTCTAATAAAACAATTATATCTGCTACTTAAAGTACTACAGTGTAGAAATACTTACAAGTAAAAGTCCTGCATTCAAAATCTTAATTTTACTTAAGTATAAAAGTATTGTCATCAAAACACACTTAAAGTAGCAAAAGTTAAAGTACTCCTTATGCAGAAGGGCCCATTTCAGAATAATAAATATTATATTATTGGATTATAATTAGTGAAGCATTAATGTGTAACGGTGGAGCTCATTTGAATTATTTTACATACTGCTGGTAGTTTGTGAATTGCTCCCTGAGGATCAATAAAGTCTTTCTTAACCTGTAATAATACATCATCATTTATTAGTTGATTATCTTTTGTGTTAATGATCTGAATCTGCAAAGTAACTGAAGTTATCAGATAAATTTAGTGGAGTGAAAAGTGGCAGAAAATATCCAAGTGAAGTAAATGTACTTAGTAAAAATCAGGTTTTTACTAATCCCTTACGCTGATTACAGAGACCAGGGTTCTTGTTTCAGGGTTTCTGCAGGTTTCAACCAGTTAAATTTGAGACCTTTTAAGACCAGTATGATGAAATTTAAGACCTATTTCACGTCCACGCTGGCAAAAAAAGTACGAAGGATATGAAGGAAAACCGGAATTACTTGCAAAGTAGAGTTAACGTTGTTATTACAGAGGGGGTCGAGCTGGGGCCGGACTTTGGTGATGGTCCCGATGTGAATACAGAACAATACTGGGTGCTGGCTTTCTACGGCGGCTTTATGTTTTTCTGATGTGCCTTCATACCCAAAGGTCCTAATTTGAGCTTTTTCTTGCAACAAGGTGAAGCAGGCTTCAAATTTGTTATTTTCAACAGGCTTCAGCCGAGCTCTACATGTGCTGCTCTCGAGCCAGATCTCGCTGAACTTGCATTTACCCACATTAGATGAACGTAACATTAACAGAAATCATTTTCACTTATTACCTCGAGACGTAGCTATGTTTTGGATGAGAGGCGACGCCACGTTAGCCCAAACACCACGTCGTCACACTTGCTGGGTGTGATCCGATAAATTCTGACCAGCAGCACAGTTTGTATTAATGGTTATTGGTTCCATGTTGGTTTTGTTTTGTAGTTTTGTTACAGCGTGATCAATACACATTTCTCCCAAAAATACATTTAAAAGCGAGACTGAAGTTAATGCAACTTTATAAAAGTAACGTTAACTTCATAATCCAATCGATTTTTAAGACCTGTCAAAGTCGTATTTAAGACGTTTTAAGGCCTAAAATTCAGATTATTGGATGTTAGACTTTTTAAGGACTCGCAGAAACCCTGTTGTTTCATGTTTAAGGAACCAGATTACAGCAGAAAGACGTCTGTAAACAAACTGACTGATGTGACAGAAAATAAACTCAAAGCTTCGTCTACAACAACAGATAAGATGAGATAAGGATAATTCATCGAATCACAGGTGAGCAGCTGGACTCACCTGCTGCGGGAGATGAAGGCGGCGTACTCCGTCCTGTGGGTGGAGCCTGCAGAGGTGGACTTGCTGGGCGTCAGCAGCACAAAGATCATGTGAGGGTTGGACAGAGACGTCTTCAGCCTCTCGTGGACCATCTTCTCTCTGAACGTCATCTGTTGGTCCGTGTTCCTGCGCTGTCGGTACCAACCAATCACACTCTCCTGCAAGTGTCACACACAAGACAGCTCAGTCACCGCCGGGACACAAAACACTTCAAGTATATACTTAATATATACTGTATATAGATTTTTACCTGCTTATCGTCTGCCAGGAGTTTCTTTACAGTATCCACGTCCACCTCTCCCACACTGTTGTAGAAGCTACAGACACAAAGATCAGGACGTGACAAACATCTGCACTGTTAACATCTGCTGTGACTTCTGGAAGATCAGATATTAAAGATATTATCTCCTCTCCAGTACTCACTCGCTCAGTTTGTGGCAGGCGATGTGCTTCTGGATATCTGTTAAAGGAATAAACAGCGGTGGAAGTACAAATGTGAGGTACTTGTACTGTAGCTGAGTCTTTTCTTTCTACTTCTACTCCACTACATTTATCTGACAGCTTTAGTTACTTTACTAATTAAAATTTTTACACATAAAACTCATAAAGAGTTTATAAAATCTGATGTTTTCTTATAAATTAAACAACCCAACAGTTTATACAAATACAGCTGAAACTATTAGTCGATTAATCAATTAGACGATTGACAGAAAATAATCATAATAATCATTTTCCTGTAAAAACATTTCAGCTTCTCACATGTGAAGATTTGCTGCTTTTCCTTTGAATGATCTGAATAATTGTAATGTATTTTAATAATGT
>NTHP01000483.1:152087-167053 GCA_003416845.1 Oplegnathus fasciatus
ATGAGGAATAATAATCTAATGAGAGAATATAGAATAGTACAACAGGCACAGGGGACATTTTACTGCAGAGAGTACTTTTACTGTGAATACTTTAACTACATTTTACTGCTTATACTTACAGACTTTTACTGCAGTAACACTTTCCAGAACTTCTACTTGTAACAGAGTATTTTCACAGTGTGGTATTAGTACTTTTACTGCAGTAAAGGATGTGAATACTTCCTCCACTGGAAGTAAAGATATATTATAAAGTAGTACTGCAGTGAGGATGAACTCACTGTATGTTTCCTCAATGTGGATGTGATCGGCCTGAGAGTCACTGATGGTGATCTGCTCCTCAGACCTGCTCTCTCCGAGGAGGAGACCTTCCTGCAAAATCACATTTAATGTTTCAGTCATTTTTCCACCAGAAACAGTGAAACAACAACACGTGACTGTGTGACATGAGTGTAAACTGAACATTTTGGGGATTCTTGGACTTTTGGCTGAACAAAACAAGACATCACCATTTATTTTATTTTTTTTCATAAACAATTAATCTAAAAAATAATCTGCAGATTGATCAATAATGAAAATAATCATTGGCTGCAGCTCTAAAATTGAATAAAACAGATTAAATGGGGAAATCAAAATTATTATAGTGCAGTAAGAGACATGCATAATAATTTAATTTAACATTTAAAATCTGTTTTTGTTAAATGTCTAAAGCATCAGAGACAATACATATAACTTTATACTGTATCCCAGTAGATCCACCATAACAGTGATGGGCGGTAACTGGGCGCCAGTTCTTTATGTTGAATTTGACTCATATAAGAGTCGCTTGTTGGGTCATATCTTGGCCGAATTTACCAGCAGACCCTCGTGATTTTAAAAATGTGTTTAGTCATATTTCACAAGGTTTGTATAATTGTACATAATCGGCGTCCCGTTTAATTTGAGGATTTTTGAACGGAGTCTGGTGTGTCGCGACTGTTAACTCTTAGCTTGGTTTTAAAAAGTTGCAGAAACAGCGAGGCGGGAGTTTTAGCTTAATTTAAACCACAAACACTTCTCAAAGCTCCAAACTACAGTCTGAAATCTGAACTATTAAACTATTAAACAAGAACTAATCAAGCTAAAAGTTTGTTAATAACGTTTGGACACTTCTGTTGTGTTTGCTAGCTTTCCCCCTCAACCCGACACAGTTCAGCTAACCGCTCACCAGGTTCCATTGAAAACATATCTATTTTAATCAGATGTGAATGTCTTTCTCACCACGTCTGAATCACTGTTAACATGCTGGAACATTAAAGAAGCTAAAACAATCCCAGACATCCGGACCGTCGGCTCCGCCATGCTGCTTGTTGACTACAGAGATGAGCCGTCAGAGGCGTCACTGCAGCGCAACATGACCGCAGTAAAAACCTGCGTTTTTCTAACGCAGTCCGCCATTAGGAGGCTCCCGCTGGGGCGTGTTTTAAACAGCCCACTGAGCTGGCTTCAGGAACACAAGACACACTTTCTTTGTTGCAACAGGACATTTAACACTGCTGCCACCGACTCTCAGGTATTTATCTAAACATAAACAGATGTTTGTTGTTGTTTGTGTCACTGTTGTTTAGTTTGTTGTTTACTGTAGTTTAGATGAAAGTAAACACTTCGACTAACGGTTCGGCTGCTCCTGTTCTTTAGTTCACAGTGGAGGTACATGTACTCAAGTACTTCACATAAATACTACCACAGAAGAAGTATCCTTCAGTAAAAGTACAAATGCATCAAAGTAAAGATACTCCATTACATGCATTCAACATCACAGTAAAAGTACACAAGTATCATCAGCAAAATGTACTTAAAGTATCCAAAGTACTCTTCATGCAGACTGATAAGTTATTATATTTATTTTATATAATATTGTAGTTTATTATTGATGCATGAACAAGCAGCTGGCTGAGATATACTCATTATAAATACTTTATATACTGTTGAGTAGTTTCATCTATTAAAATACAGCAGATTTTATAAGATAATAATAATTAATGTTCTGTGATAAATCTGAATCTACAAATAAGAAGTTTCCCTCTGAAATGTAGTGTATTACTATAAAGTAACACGAAATACTCAAGTGAAGTACAAGTACCTTAAAACTTGACCAAATGTACTTAGTTACATTCCACCACTGAGTACATTTAGAGGTACTTGTACTATTTGAGTATCTGAATGTTATACACCTCCATACTGTAATATTGTACTTTATACTACATTAATGTGACATTACAGAGGAGGAGTAACACACCAAATATATGATGAACTCGTAGAATATAATTTAAAAGAATAAATCAGAGGTTTCCAAACTTTTTGACTGTGGCCTCTTACCTGTGTGTAGTTGTGGCAGCCAAAGAGAGATTTCCATTCCCATTCTTTGGGTAATTAACTGTTTAATGAACTTTACACTGAGGTCACAGTGTTAGAAAGTATGAAATACTGCATCTGACCTGCAGCCACCTCTGTGAGCTGCATGCTGAGAAATACAGACTGTATACAAATGTGAAAGTTTAGTCTGAGTTCAACACTTCAGCACCATCAACTAACGATTATTTTCATCATCAATTAATCTGCCGATTATTTTCTTTATTATAAAATAGTGAAAAACGTCCGTTACATTTCCCGGAGCCCAAGATGGCGTCTTCAGATGTCTTGTTTACAGTTTACTGTGATATAAACTGAGAGAAGAAGAAAATCAGAGACCCTGGGGAAACTGGAACCAGCTAATGTTGAAAAATGACTCAAATTATGAAACAATTATAAAAATAGTTTGTTTTTCTAAATTTCTGTTGATGGTTTCAGCTCTGAGTCCAGCTGAGGCTGATGGGAATGTCTGTAGTTCTGGTATTGGACACATTAACATGTTGACCTGATGATGGCGCTACATGAAACGTCAGAGGATCAATAAAGTGATTACAGCTCATCCTGAGGGGAACATGAACGTCTGAACCACATGTCATCACAACCCATCCAACAGGTGTTGAGATGTTTCAGTCTGGATCAGAGTGGAGGACGGACAGACGGACTCTACCCCCCATAGAACCGGTCTGTTAATTTGGCTGAAAACCACATTGAGTCTGGTGCTGTGTGTCCTGTTTGCAGACGATGACGTGACCTGAGAGTTGCTTCGTTGTGGCTGCCTCAGCTGTCAGTGATGGAGGACCTCTGGAGTGTGGCTGTGGGGGTTTTCCAGGCGTGGATGTTTGTGGTGGTGTTCCTCATCATGTTACCTGCCATGTTTGGCCTCTCTCTGGGGGTCACCGGGGTCTACATCCAGATCCTGGTCAAGATCCTGGAGGTAACAGAGCGTCTTCGTTTAGTTGTGTGTGATGCAGACAGTTTGTCCTCAGGAGAACTCGTGTTCGCCCTCTTCACTCCTTACTTAATATGTTTGTGCAGTTAGGAAATGTGCAGCAGCAGGCAGCGTGTCAGAGGTCATCTGAAAATAACTGTCTTTGTAGTGGGCCACGTTACGGATCCAGAGGGGACGGCAGGAGCAGCCCAGTGTGCCTGTTCCTCTGCCCAGCGGTAAGTTCAGATTCACTGTGAGCAGAAAACATAAAGCACATACAAATATCATCAAGATCTTTAATTAACAGCGATTAACTCCAAACTGAGGCTCCTGTGGAGCTGCAACAGGACGAAGGCTTAAATGTGTGAAAACAGTTTGTGCACTGATTAGTGACGACGCACGGGTGTAAAACAGGCCATCAATAATAATCAGGAAACAACATACAAAATAGTCTGGTGCAAAAATAAATAAAAAATACAAATGTATAAAATAAATAAATAAACAATAAAAATCTAACGAATGAAAAAGAAGAAAAATGGCAAATAAAAATAAAGAAATAACAAATAAAATAGATAAAAAATATAAAACAATAAATTAAATTCTGCAAGTATCATCAGCAAAATATCCTAAACGTATCAAAAGTAGTAGTAGTACTGTAGTAGTAGTAGTACTCTATGCAGACTGACTGATGCATTATTATATATTACATTGTCATTGTTACTGAAGTTGTATATTATTGTTGGAGCTGGTTGAATTGGATCAAATATTAATACTTATTAGTTAAATCTATGACAGTGTTTCATATTTTATAAGGTGATCAAATGTTTTGTGTGTAAAATCTGTGGAGTAACGACAGCTGTTAAATATAGTGGAGTAAAAAGTACAGTATTTACCTCAAACTTGTACTTCAGTACAGTACTTGAGTAAATGTGTGTAGGTGTTTTGTTCACAGATGATGGAGCGGCTCGTTTGTTAAGAGATCTTTAATCTCAGCAGCTGTTAACAGTCTGATCGCACTCCAGCTGCAACTGTTAGTCCATTGATCCATTAACTGATTAACAGAAAATTAATCGTCAACTATTTTGATAATTGAGTAATTGTTTTAGTGATTTTTTAACAAAAAATGCCAAATGAGACGAGACATCTGAAGACGTCACTTTGGACTGTAGGGAACTATGACAGGCACTTTTACTGTTTTCTGATATTTTACAGACAAAACAATTAATCGATTAATCAAGAAAGTGATCGGCGGATTAATGGATAAAGAAAATAATGGTTAGTTGCAGCCCTAGTTTACACACCAGATATGCAGCATGTGTGTAGCTGGAGCTGACTGGCTGCCTCTCTGGTTTGACTTTTAAATTCAGATTAAAACAACTAAACAAATAAAAGTATAAACCAGATCCGGGATGTGTTGAATATGTTCTGAGTCAGTCAGGAAGTGTTGAGTGTGGAAGGAGCAGCTGGTTCCTGGTTTGTGCTCTCAGGACATTGTGTCCCGCTGCATGAGGGATTTGTTTCGGCTGCAGACAGATCATGTGACGCAGTGTGTACGGGGGCTGTCCATTGGTCAGTTCCAGCGTCTGATGTCGGGGTCCAGCATGGAAAACACATGGCTCGTCTCAGGATGATGATGCAACAGCAGATTGCATAACTTTAGCCAAATAGCCGACTCGTGCACACATGCAGTTTACTGTGAGACACTGAAACTCTACTACATGTTAACAAGCAGCACGGTGGCACTCATTACAGTACTACAGGGCAGACTCAGTCCATGCACACATGCACATTACTGAACATCAGAATCTGCTTTATTGGCCAAGTATGTGAACTCATACAAGGAATGTGACTCCGGTTTAAGTTGCTCTCAGTGTTACAAGCTGAACAACTTACAGGAGGACAGAAACAAGCAGCTAAATACATTTCCAGTGTTTAGAGATGAAGCTCTTTGCTGGAAACCAGTAAAAACACAGTTTACAGATGAATTTGGACGTGACACACAATCCTCACATTTCCTAAACGTTAGAGTAAATAATGTCGGGGGAAAGAAAGCTGTACATGAAGGGGTTAAACATTTCTGAGAGGTCAATGTCCTCGTGATCTTAAACATAACGCACACTGTTCCTCTGCTGCAGCTTGGTCTAATCTCATTTCAAGCTTTAGAAACGACATGTGGAAAACTGAACAACCTTTTGCATGTTAGATCAATTATTAATATTATGAGTCAGAATAAAAACAGGAACTTTTGTTTCTGATATTGCAGTTTTTTAAAAAGACAAACCTTTAAATTTCTTGTGTTTAAAATGAAGGTTTTTCCTTTTCGTATTAGTTAAGGAGTCACATGTCTGCTGTTACACAACACAATGCACCACACTGTTGTGTTTCTTTAGTTAAATACTGTGTACACAGAGGTGTGGATACAGACTGTAAATAAGAGATCACGGCTGGAGGAGACACTCCCAAACATTCATCACACAGACATAAAACAGAAATGTATGTATGAGTTTATCCACCAGAGAGCTGTTTATTGTAGTTCATCTTTGTCAAAAACGTTTCTTTAAGTTAAATATTGACTATTGGCTGATATCAGTAGAATATAAGTTGAGCTGAAACTATTAATCAATTAGTCAGAAATACAAAATGTTCCCTTGTTCTATCTTATAAAACGTGAGGAGAACAACAGTTCAGTGAACTGAATATTTTTGAACTAAACATGTTTGAAGACGTCACGTTGGGCTTTAAAAAGTTGTTCAGGAATTTCTCACATTTTATTGACCAAGCGATTGATGGTGAAAATAATCTGCAGTTGCAAACCCGAATATAAGATTAAATTCACAGTAAACTAGAGCTGCAGCAACTGGTCAATTAATTGATCAGTTGATTGAGAGAAAGTTTAAACTATTTTGATAATCAATTAATCGTTTCAGTCATTTTTCACACAAAAATACCAAATATCTTCTGGTTCCAGCTTCTCAAACGTGAAGATTTGCTTCTTTTTTATCATATATGATCGTAAATGAATGTTGGACGGATAAAACAAGATTTAACTTTGAGCTGTGGGAAGTTGTAATGGGTGTTTTAAACTACTTTTGATGTTTCATAATCAGTTCATATAATTGCCTGAGTACTTGATAATGTAAATAATTGTTAATTGCAGTAAACATAATATTAACTTTTATTTTTAAAGTGACATGAAGAAACGGTCTTAAATAATCTGCATTAAAGGTCATTAATGGATTGGAATCGGATTTTGTTTTTCTAACAAGACCCTTATTGGACAAAATCAACCCAGCCACTCTGCACAAATCAGATATTACAACCTCTTATATATAGAAACTGTGACTACAACAATAAAGTTGAAGCTGCATCAGCTTGTAAAGTAGTTGTGGCAACAAACAGTTGCTTATTTCCACATCCAGGCGTTACAACATGATCCCTCATGTGGAGTCGTGTTTGTGTCACCTGATGAAGTCCAATATTTACTCTCTTTAGCTCTGTTTTTGGTCTCTTTAGCTGCTAAATGCTCCACTATGTTCACCAGCTGCTCTCTAACTGTGTCTCTCTGCTGTTTGCTGCTGAGCAGGTAGTGTACAGTGGCTTTTTACAGCTTTTATTCTGAAACCAGAAATGTGCCACAAAACCAAAACTAGGAGCTAAAAGAGGCTAAAAAGCTCCGCAGAGCTGCAGAGTTGGTGATTATTCTCTCTGGGTTCATCACTACGAGTGACACTTTTCACATAAAAGTAATAATGTGATTCATTGTTAGTATAGAAATATTGATTTATAGCTGCTTTAAGAATTGTGACCCAGATCTGGAACATTTTACAGCGTATAAATCAACCTGTCAGAGTTTCTAAATGACCTCAAACATATCTGATACGTGAGCCAATACCAACATATCTGCAATAAGATAACATCAGCTGATGTACAGCTGTAACCTCCGGTTTTGTGTCCCAGGGATCATTGAGCGAGCGGGGGGCTCGATGGAGGAGGAGATGGGGCAGCTGCGGAGCTCTCAGTCGCTGGCGGGGGGCAAGTTCTCTCTGAGCGACGCCTTCTATTTCTACAAGAAAGGTTTGGAGAGCATCGTGGACGACCAGGTGACCCAGCGCTTCTCCTCCGAGGAGCTGGCCTCCTGGAACCTCCTCACCCGAACCAACCAGAACTTCCGCTACATCAGCCTCCGCCTCACTGTCATCTGGGGCCTCGGCGTCTTCGTACGCTACTGCGTCCTCTTCCCTCTCAGGTCAGTCCGAGGCTACGCAGCCTTTCACCTCCTCAGGGAGCTGGTGATGTGGCAAGAACTGACCAACTGTTCAGCATCCTCAGCTATTTAAAGTCCTGTGTGTGTATTAAAGGATAAATCAGGTTTATTACAACTTTGGTCTTGTTTTCTGAATAAAATCGCAGATACAAGCAGCCAAAAAGAGTTTCTGGACTCAGCCTTAGAGACAGGGTGAGGGGCTCATCATTTGAGTGGAATACAAACTAATAATAAAGCTCTTAAAACAGGATTTAGATGTTTTTGATAGTTTGTAGAGCCCTCATTAGTTAATATTCTACATTAGTGGATTATAGTACCAAAACCAGGGGCGTCCTGGTGGTCTAGGGGTTTACAGTGCCGACCATGAACCACAGCGTCCCAGTTTGCATCCAGTTGTGGACCCTTCGCTCTCAAAGATGGAGCCTCATTCATTCCTCATTGGGCACATACGCTGAAAAAGCCTCCTCGGCTTCCTCACACTTTCATGTTCTTTGGCCCATAGAGCATGCTCAGTAGAGTCCTTCTCCAGCCGAGCCGGTTTAGAGCATGCTCGGTAGAGTCCTTCTCCAGCCGAGCCGGTTTAGAGCATGCTCAGTAGTCCTTCTCCAGCCGAGCCGGTTTAGAGCATGCTCAGTAGAGTCCTTCTCCAGCCGAGCCGGTTTAGAGCATGCAAGTCTTCTTCTGGCCGAGCCGGCTGACTTCCTGTTGGCGCCCCACTCACATGAATGGGATAAAATAATTGAATCTTACGGCTCTTCTAGACTTTCCAAATGTTAACTGGACCAAAAGGATCCAATTCAGATTATGCAAAGAGTCATTTTGGTCATTTAGTTTGTGGCGCTCAGAAGAATCGCACTCCTGGTGAGTTCCTGATGTTATTAGAGAAAACACACAGTGAATCTGAGGCCTTTGTGGCCTCTTGGGGTGAGTACTGTTTTATTATTACTGATAAATAAAAGATGAACAACGCTACAAACGTAAGACACCAAGTTGTAATAAACCAGAATGGTTCTTTAGAATTAGTCCTCATGTCTCGTGTCCCTGCAGGATTACTCTGGCCATCATCGGCCTGTCGTGGCTCGTGATCGGAACAACTCTGGTGGGATTTCTTCCTGAGAGCAGGTACAGCAACAAGCCACAGCAACACGCCACAGCAACAAGCCACAGCAACACGCCACAGCAACAAGCCACAGCAACACGCCACAGCAACACGCCACAGCAACACCTTAAAGAAATGGTTGAAGGTTTAATGGTTAAAACGTGGTGTTTTTTACGACGACGCACAGATCTGGTCTGTTGACATCTCGTGTGTTTGCTGTGTTTCAGTGCGAAGAACTGGCTGAGTGAACTGGTCCATCTGACCTGCTACAGGATCTGTGCCAGAGGACTGTCAGCCACCATCCAGTACCACAACAAGTCAGTTACAGCTGCTGCTTCCTCTTTCTTTCATCTATTAACTTCACTTCACACATCAGGAGCTGCTAACAAACAATGTTGGAAAATAACATTTACTCAAGTACAGAACTTAAACACAGTTTTATGGTACTTGTACTTTACTTGAGTGTTTCCATTTAATGCTATTTTAGACTTTTCTTATACTCCTCCACGTCTCAGAGGGACTTTTTTTACTCCACCACATTTATCTGACAGCTGCAGTTACTGGTTGTTTTTTGAGAGATTCTACATTAAAAAAACAAGTTTATGACAGCAGACTGTTAAAGATGAACCCCGTGTTTCCAACCTTTTTGTCTTGTGAGCTCTTCTATAAGATCAGTGTGCAGTCGTGTCTCCTCATCATGTTTCAGAGTCGTCAGATCCACCAGAGAGACTTTTCTCCTCTAAACTTCTCACATGGTTTCTTTTCAAATTATCAATATTTCACACAAAATCAAAGATTAGAGAAAAGTCCTAAACATAAACATACATTTGTGTCTCACGACCCCTCAGATTTATCTGGTGACCCTTTGGAGGGGCCCGACCCCTAGGTTGGGAACCACTGGACTAACCTAGCTAACTGTATATAAAGTAGTACAACAGTAAAATAATACTTGCGTACTTTTACTTCAGTATCATTTTGAATCCTGTTTCTGCAGAGAAAACAAGCCTCAGAAAGGAGGAATCTGCGTCGCAAATCACACGACACCGATCGATATTGTGATTCTGGCCAATGACGGCTGCTACGCCATGGTGAGCGTCATCGACAGGCGGGTCATCGGGTCTCTTATTCCAGATGTTTTGGTGTGGCGATGTCACCGCTCTGTGCTCCGTGTCGTCCACAGGTGGGTCAGATTCACGGAGGTCTGATGGGGGTCATTCAGAGGTCGATGGTGAGGTCGTGTCCTCACGTCTGGTTCGAGAGGTCAGAGATGAGAGACCGCCACGCTGTGACCAGCAGGTGAGACCGGCAGAGAGTGGATGGGAGGAAGTAAACACCTGTGCTGCAGGTGTCTGTTAGAACAGGAAGGGACGAGTCTGCAGGAAAAGCAGGAAAAGTAACTACTCAGCACGTACAAACACAGCTCTCCGTCTCCTTTTTATCATAAAGAACAGCACAAAAACAATCAGACGATCTGCCATGTTGAATATTTTTGTGTGTCATTAATGTGAAAGAGTTCTGATGAATAAAAACACTCAGTCTGTTATCTTACATGAAGGTACTTTATTACAGACTCCACACATCAGATACAGTGTAGTGTCAGCCCCCCGCCTTCCCACCAGCCTGATTAGACCCAACAGGGTCATAAAGAGAAGCTTTCATGTCTTTCCTAAACAACAAAATCCAGTCAGAACCAGTTACCAACAAACAGATCTCCAAGGTTTTCTGATGTTTACGACCGGACAGTCTGAACTTTCTCTCACGTCAAAAGTCTCAAAGCCCCTTTTGAGTTTTCAACAGATGATTTAACGGTGATTCATTTCACTAATTTTCCACCACAGAGTCATCGACAGGATACTGGATCGAAACAGATTATTGAAGTGCCTTCAGTCAGCTGGCAGCCTTCAGTCGTCCTTTGGCTTCTTTACACAATAAACTCTGTCAGTCTCCATCATACTGACTGATGATTTCTTCTCTGTTGAGCTGCTTCCTTCACATTTAGTTTGCCTCAGTGTGCAGCTCACTGATGATACACCAAAAGTGCCTCAAACATGTACTTTTAAACATGGTTGTGTTTGTAAAGGAACTGCTCTCATACAGTTTGATACTGTCCACATGTGCCTCTGTAAGAAGCAGCGCACAAGTATTAATATGTGGACTATATAACTGTGTATGTGATATGTGTGACATCTGTGGCTTCAGGACTTCATCAGACACACGAAGGCAAACCAGGAAGAATTTAGTCACTTGACAGAAAAACGAGGGTAAAAGCAGGTTGGAGGCAGGAAGTCCAGAACTTCTGCTTTGAATCCAGTGACCTTCTGTACAGTGAGACGCAGCAGCTTGTAGTTTGTTGCTATCGTTTGATATGAAGCATTAATTATTTTGTACATTGAAACAGTTCATCTGAAGTTAATATGAGGCTTCATCGCTGAGCCGCAGTGGAGGGACAGAAACACAAAGTTTGTACTAAAAAGACTGTAAGAGGTTAAAATAAAAAGGTTAAATCTCTATTTTAGTACAAAATAGTTCATTTTATAACGTCTGTAGAATCAGATCTCTGCTGGTGAGCACTAGAACTAGTTTGTAAGTCAATCTAAAGTTGACATCACATCTTTCCTTTAACTGAACTTCATATTTTTTGTATTAAAGCAGCCTATAAACGTGCTGACATGTTTTCTTACATGAAATGACTTCCTGCAGTTGAACTCTTTTATGTGTGTGTGTGTTTGGCAGAAGCACATTTGTAATGTTAATATTAATAATAATGTTCTGTTCAGGTCCTGATGTGTCACAAGTTAAGTATCATCTGGAAATCTTCTCTCCAGATGTCGTCCCAGAGAGACAACATCTGTAAATGACTAACATGTGATTTCGATCAGTGTAGTTATTGTAAGTACTCGTCGGTTTGTTTGTACTGAAGTTTAAGAAAGCGGACACATTTGGAAAAGACAAACATTTAGGATCTGAGGCGGCCATGTTTGATGATTCACTCTCAGCTGTGAAGTTTAAACATTCGCTGCAGACGAGACCTCGAGCGTTGGCGGGTCGGATCGACGCTTTCTGACCATCTTACCACTTCAACTGGAGATCCGACACGAAGGTCAAGAGGATTGAAATATCATGAGTGAGACTCTGTCGAGGTTTCAGTGGAGCCTGAAGTCAAAGTGAAAGAGGATATTCAGAAGCAGACACAGCCTGTCTGCCGATGGTCGCCTGTATTCTGGACTACTTTTTATCTTCTTTATCGTGACAGCAGAGTCCAGCGACGTCCTCCTGTATGACTAATGAAAATCTCTTCCTCTGTCTGCAGGCTGAGAGCTCACGTTGCAGCTAAGACCAAACTTCCCATCCTGATATTTCCTGAAGGTCAGAGTCAGCTGTAGCTCGTGATGTGAGGATGATGATGGTGGTTTTATGGTTTGATAACTTCTGCCTGTTTGTAACAGGAACCTGCATCAACAACACCTCAGTCATGATGTTTAAGAAGGGAAGCTTTGAAATCGGAGGGACCATCTACCCGGTCACAATCAAGGTAACGCTCACACCTTTAAAGGAGCTTTCACCTCAAATCTGTTTGGTTCTGTTTGTTTGGGCTCCTGTGAAAAGTGTCACATCATCAAAACTGTCCAATCAGTGAGGAACCTGCGAGTCTTCAGGGCAGGTCGCACCTGTAGTCGGGATCACTTGGTCCGGACCGAGGGGGGAAAATGATCCATCTTTGTCTTTTAGTTCTGGTCTGGTTCCAAACCAAGAGCTGGAAACATGAAGTCACACAGGCCGACAGGTAACTCAGTGATTGGACAGTTTTGATGATGTCACTCTGCATCATCAGCGCAACATGGACCCACGTGTGGAAATCAGACCGCCTGAAAAGGAGGGTCTCAGTCTGCCTCCAAGTGGACAAGATAAACACATCAGGTTCAGTGAAGTGGATTTCCCTCTCTGGGTCCTGATGATGCAGGATGACATCACCACTGTCAGCCGTCCAATCACTGAGTTACCTGCCTTTTTGGTGCGGACCACCTGAACCGAGCTGCAGGTGTGCGTTAACTTGAGTTCTCTGTGTCTCAGTACGACCCTCGGTTCGGAGATGCTTTCTGGAACAGCAGCAAATACAACATGGTCAGTTACCTGCTCCGGATGATGACCAGCTGGGCCATCGTCGTCAACGTGTGGTACCTCCCTCCCATGACCATACAGGTACCCCTCACCTGAGACACCTCCTCATCTGTCAGGAGGAGAAATTTTCATTACACGTTGAGCTTCTGAAGCAGATCCAGAGCGTCTTCATCAAACAAACAGTATATCTGATAATATCTTTAATATTAGGTACACTGAATATTTCAGGTCTTATTTAAGGTCTGTGACAATAATCTTTCATTCTGTTTGGGAGCTGGAGGGTAAATAATCACTAAAATAAATGAAGGTTTGTAACTTGTACAGAGTACGCAGTGTTCTGTACTAATGAAGTGAAACAGACAGAATATTATCAGCTGACTGGTGACATCATAGGAATAACCATGCTGTGGTTTAACAGTTTGAAGTCAGACTTGTGACCAAAGAAGTGAAACTAAAGTGCGACTTTAGTGACTTAAGAGCGTCTCTGCAGAGTGAACATCCTGCTCACCTGTTTATATACATTTATATCACTGAGTACTGAGTACTGTCTGTTCTGCCCTACAAAGGCAAAACGCAGTAACTATATACTGTATAATACTTCTGGGACAGAGAGAACCTCAGTCAAACACAGAAACACTTGATTCCTTTAAGTTATGGACGGTAAATAATCATTTTTGAGGTATTGTGTGAGTTCTATGGAAATAATCTTTTGGGTAAAATAATCAGCCTAAAAAGACATAAAATGAAGTCACTTTAACCTTTAATCTGTTTTCAGTTCGACTTCCAGCCTGAAAACTTTAAACTTCACAGCTTCTGTAGTTTCTGCTCTCTGCCTGCAGGGGGCAGCATTTACTCTTTAAATCTAGAACACATGTTAAAGTATCTGAACATGTGAACCTGCATGAAACACAGTTCAGAGTTTATATGATATGATGACCGTGTTAATATAAACCTAGTATTACTGCGTATGAACGTGTACTCTGTATATACTGCGTGAGTATTACTGTGTATGAACGTGTACTCTGTGTATACTGCGTGAGTATTACTGCGTATGAACTCTGTGTATACTGCGTGAGTATTACTGTGTATGAACGTGTACTCTGTGTATACTGCATGAGTATTACTGCGTATGAACTCTGTGTATACTGCATGAGTATTACTGCGTATGAACGTGTACTCTGTGTATACTGCATGAGTATTACTGCGTATGAACATGTACTCTGTGTATACTGTGTGAGTATTACTGCGTGTGAACTCTGTGTATACTGCATGAGTATTACTGCGTATGAACTCTGTGTATACTGCGTGAGTATTACTGCGTATGAACTCTGTGTATACTGCGTGAGTATTACTGCGTATGAACGTGTACTCTGTGTATACTGCATGAGTATTACTGCGTATGAACTCTGTGTATACTGCGTGAGTATTACTGCGTATGAACTCTGTGTATGATGTGTGTTGTGAGCAGGACGGGGAGGACGCTGCTCAGTTCGCCAACAGAGTGAAATCTGCCATCGCTCATCAGGGAGGACTGCTGGACCTGGCATGGTGAGCAGGGTCCAACACTAAATACTCACATTACTTCATTACACTGCACTCATCGTCAGTGCTGGAAAGTAACCAAGTACTTACTGGAAATATTGTACTTTTTACTGCAGAGCAAAACATCAGCGTTCACAATGTTAAAAACTAATCTTTTTCATAACTCAGCCAATCAGTGATGTGTTTGTTCAGAATATTTCACTTATATTTGCAGCCTCCTCTGCAGGTTTGTGCTCCACAGATTTCCAGACTGTTTCCTGCAGCTGAAAAAATGTGATGATACAAAACAGTCATTTGTGACTTAATAAATATCCTCTAATAAAGATTTCAATAACAAAACACATGATCAGCCTCTCAAATACAGCACGGTGTTGTTACAGATAAACACTGTGTGAAGTACTTACTTACATGTTAATGCATCTGTGATAATTATCCCATAATATTATTTATATAATAACATAACACTGTTCCTTATCATGAGTGCTTTTCATACTTTAAATACATTTTGTTGATATATATGTATATATATATATATACACACTGTATATATATCCAGGTAAAAGTCTCATTGAGATTAAAATCTGGCCAAGAGAGCAGCATAAACATTGTTACAACAATAAACACAA
>NTHP01000483.1:167194-187744 GCA_003416845.1 Oplegnathus fasciatus
ACTGGGAGTACTTTCACAGTGTGGTGTTGTAACTTTACTTCAGGAAACTGCTCGTTCGGATTGTTCGGAGACGTTTTTTCTGTCTTTCAGGGACGGAGGGCTGAAAAGAGCCAAAGTGAAGGATTCTTATAAAGAGGAGCAGCAGAAGATGTACAGCAGCATCATTGTTGGTCAGAACGGCTTCAACTCCCCAAAACATTGTGATGAAAACAGCGAAGAGCAGTGACGCCGGACTCTGACAGTCACTGTCCGTCATCGTCACCTCGCTGAGACGAGACGGACGAAAACACAGAAGCTGTTTGGGAAGTTCAGCGACTCTTTTTCACTCTAAAAGTCTTATTTTACCTTTTTAAAACACGTCTCACTGCAGCACAGATCAACTCTTTTTATTGTCCTGGAGTCCTCTGTGTGTGTGTGTGTGTGTGTGTGTGTGTGTGTGTGTGTAGGAGTGTATTTCCACCAGCAGGAGGCAGCGTATGACAGCACAATAATCTGTTCATCCTCCTCCTCCTCTTCCTCACATCACTGTGTGCTGAGCTGACAGCAGTGCTGAAATGTTCCAGATGAGATGAACTTTGTGTTTTATTATCAGACTGTCTCACCTCAAATGTTTGAAATGTTTGTTGTTCTGTTTCCTGTGTGCATCTCTGTTGACAGAAAGAATATTACTGATTGTAAAAATTCGTCTGCATACA
Organism: Oplegnathus fasciatus; assembly: GCA_003416845.1. NCBI lineage: Eukaryota > Metazoa > Chordata > Actinopteri > Centrarchiformes > Oplegnathidae > Oplegnathus > Oplegnathus fasciatus. The sequence continues at coordinate 167,890 of NTHP01000483.1, forward strand.
CACTTTTATTCACTTCACCTTTGTTTGTTTTATATTTTTATTGATGCAAAATAACGTGACAGAAGACAGAAGACGGACTTCGGCAACGGTGGATGATGTAGGAAAGTAAATAATGAGATGAAAAAGAAGAAAAATGATAATTCTGATGGAGGTGATAACGGGAGGTGAAGACAAGCTGTGTTCACCTTTAAATCATCACGAAAAACAATCAAAACAAGTGTTTTACTATCAGGAGCAGGATTTTACAATCTTCACGCCGGCCACCAAACTTAATGAAAAATTATTAGAATTTTTCAGATTTGATAAAAAGTAGAATCCTCTCACTGGTCTTTACTTTCTCTTTGATTTTTATGCTATTTGTGCAACATCTGATCAGTCGGACGTTCGTCAGGCACAAAGCAGCTCTGACAAGCATCATATTATAGATCCAGATCCCAAAATGACTGAGAGAGCTGTGTGTTCAGGAAACAATGAAGGGATCAGTCAGCGCAAAATAATGTCATAAACAGTCAGAGCAAAGAGAAAAGACAAAAACAATCATGATGAAAAGAATCATAAAGAAAAAACATATTTTACTGTTACTGTTGTAATATACATATATATATATATATATATATATGTATGAATGTGTATAAATATACGGCCCAAAGTGGAACAGACTTGTTCAAAATGTGAAAAAGGAAAACAAATCTAAAAACTGAAATAGAAAAATGCACAGAAAAGAAAAAATATCTATAAATAAATAAATAATATGTTTTTGCAGTATTTTGGACGCGTCTACTTTTCCTCCACATATTTCCCAACGTGACATACGATCTAAAGCAGTGGTTCCCAACCTGCGGGTCGGGACCCCCATAAGGGGTCGCAGCATGAATCTGAGGGGTCGTCACATGATTAATCAGACAGGAACAAAATGATGGTCATTAAGAAATAAAAGAAATGAACAGCTGCCAGAAGAAAAAACGTGTCAGACGGATCTTTAAACTGAAGATGAAGACAAAAACAAGAAGAAGTTTAAGATCTGAGTCACAGACACAAAGATCATCTAAATAACAGCTGGTTTAAGTATGAAGGACTGTTAAAGAGCAGGTAACCAGTTCACACATGAAACTGTGACAAAAGACAAATGTACAGAGATTATTTAAACTACATTTAAAGGTGTAACGTCACCATTAATGGGACATAAAAGCTGTGAGACGATTTGATTTCTCACCTGGACAGTAAGATTTATTTTAGTCCTTTAGTCAGGAGTAAAATCATGACGTGAAATACTTAATTTATTTACTTTTTGTTGGCCTTTAAGTAATAAAAATACCCTATATATATATATATATATATATATCCTCCATGTGTTTTTACTTGTAGACAGTAAACTGCCAAATTACCAGAAAAAACACAGAAGACCTCACACTGTGTTATAAATACTGCTGTGAGTAAAGTACTCAGATCAAACAGAAACTAGATTTTACAAACAGCAGAGAGAAAACATCTGTAACATCTGCAGAAGTCAGAATGTGATGAAGAGTAAAAAAGACTTTCAGTAATAATCACTGGTTCAAAGTGTTTGTTTGTGTTTATAGAATTTAACAAACTGAAACTCTGAAAACTGAAGAAGAGCAGCTGTAACATGCTGGAGAGCTGAACTGATCGATTCATTGATTAGTCGATCAGCAGCAACTGTTGATAATCGAGTCATCATTTAGGTAAAAGCTGCTTTCAGCTTCTCAAATATGAATATTTGCTGTTTTTCTGTTGGTTTGTTTGGTCCAGATATTCACAAAATACCCAAAACAAAGACGAAGAAAAACACACAAATTCAGTCCAACATGAGACGAAGACACGCAGAACGAGAAAATATTAAATAAAGTAAAACAAACTCTAAATAACTACAATAATGATGTAATACAAACAAGGTGATGCCTGAATTAAACTGAAGCCTGAAGGATGAAATATGATGATAATAACAGACTGCTGGTCCTCTGCTACAGTCCACACAGTATAAATACACATCATATATGTGTGTTTATATATAAATATACTGTATGTTCCGTCGTCTTTTAGTAACGTCTTCAAATTTATTCTCATAAAACCACCTTCATCTTACTTTTTATGAACCAAACATGGTCAGTTTTCCCTCCGATATCAAGAACATTTAATTCATGACGTCTATTCTGTCTTTTCTTTTATACTGTGAATATGTACATATATATATATATATATATACACACACACAGATATATATATATATATATATATATCTGTGTGTGTGTGTGTGTGTGTTAATTTTTACATGATTATCAGTTGAAGCTTCGTGACCTCTGTTTGTATTTATGTGTACAAATAAAAAAAACTAAAATATCTGGAGCCTCTCCTCTTTGTTCTTTTGATAAAAATCAGTTTTTAAAAACTCTGATAGATTCTCTCATCATCTGATCAGCTGTCTTGTCTCCCACACAGTTAAAGGATTCAGATGAATTATAGAAAGCTGCTTTGCTCAGATATCTGAAACAGTCTGGTGCCTGAACATTTATGTATTTACACACAACATTTAAACATTTGAATGTATTTAAATGTATTTTATTCTTTGAGAGCTGACTGAATATTTTGACGGTAGTTCAGACAAACAAGACATCTGAAGACGTCTCCTCGGACGTTTCTCTGCGATATAAAACACTGTAAAATAACTTTGACTGGAAGTCTTGTGAAACAATGACCTGATTATTGAGGTTGTATGAGGGCAGCGTCTGTCCCTGATAATAAAACATCACATCTCTCCCTCCTCTGGTGTAATGGAGGCAGTGGATGAGAAAGAGGAGAAAAGAATTGCAGTAAACGGCTGCACAGCTGAGTCGAGGCGAGACATGTTTACTGTGACGGTGCTTTAATAAAGAAAGCAGAGACTGTGAAATAGCATGGAGTTATTCTTCCACACACAGCCGAGCCTCTCTGCCTCTCACACCGAGGCCGCCTCCAGCTCCCGCCTCTAATAACAATCCCGCAACTCAAATTGCTTGAACAGAAATGTTTGTTCTCCCCTAACAAGATTGTGAATTATTAATAGGATCTAAAGCCGATTCTATAACCCGATTGTTGAGGTGGGATTCTTGGCGAGCGATGCTCCGCCACACCATTTACTGTGATGTATGTGTCTGCACATCTTTATATCCAATTTAATGTGATTCAGATAGATTTCAGAGGGACATCATAAAAGGCATTGGACTGACCCCGACTGTACGCTCCATACAACTACCCCGTATGTCCCAATATGTTGATTCGATTTGCTCAATTTTACTTTTACCCTCAAGTGATCTATACAAATGCAATGCAGGTACACTAAGTAAATATGAATACATTTCCAAATTGAATCCAAGTGAATGTAGTCCACAGAGGACATCATTTTAAATCCCGCCGTGCTGGGAACTGAGCAGTCCGACCACTCACAGGCTAAATGACTCAGGCTCTCTAAGACTCGCCATTAGTTGGAGTGTAATGCCTTTAAATACATTGTTCTGCCATCTCTTCTGTGCTGCTGCTGTAATGTATGTGACGCTGAGGAGGAACAATACAGGCCAGAGAGAGGGATCAATACAGGAGGAGGGGTGGGGGGGTAAACCACACTGTCCATATTCAGACAGACTCCTCAGATCTATATGTTGGTCACCAGCTCAGTGTTTCTTATCAGAAGCACCACACTTCAAACGCTCCTCAGCTGTGATCAAATGTAACGAAGTACATTTACTCAAGTACTGCGCTGTGTTCCCATTTTATACTTTATAATTCTTACTATATGATATTTTCACTGCACTACAGATACCTGACCTTCTACCTGACAGCTACATTTACTTATTTAGATTAAGACTTTACGTACAGAACATTGACGAGGTTTATGAAATATAATGTATTTATATATATTAAAGCAGTGGTTATAAAATCAGTGTCAGTCGTTGTCAGTTCCACCAAAGAGACTTTTCTCCTCTAAACTTCTCAAATAGTTTCATTTTCAAATCTCACGATTCCTCAGATTTATCTGGGGACCCTTTGGAGGGGCCCGACCCCTGTGTGGGGACCCACAGGACTGAACAGCTCCAACAGTAAAAGAGTTCAATTGAAGACAAAGGTCTAAATGCTGTCTCTGTCTGAACTGAGTCTTTGTTCATGTTGTTGGTCTTAAAGCAGTCAAATGATGATCAGGTTGTAAAATCCCAAAGACGTGAGCTCAAAGGTAACTACGACCTTGATTCCTGAAGTGTTGACGTCTGTCAGCATCACACGCTCTTTATTTCTTCAGCTTCAGCGTTGAGACGAGCTGGAACGTGTCAAACTGTTCACCTGCCGTCCAACAGGTGACATACGAGACCTCAGTGAGGTCATTTTGTCTCATGAAACTCAAATGATACGAAGCTCCAACAAATCAGCGTCACAAATGTTTGACAAAAAAATCTTAACTCAGCGTCCACTCCCTCCCTTTTTAAGGAAGTTTCAGTTTTGTTTGTTGTTTGTTTGATACTCTCGATATTCAAACATCGAGATGATAAAGACGCTGCTCTGTGCAGTCACATGTTGATGATCTCTTGTTCACTCAAATTATTATTTTGTGCGCTCAAGATAAAAAAACATCTTTTGTGAAATCTGCAGCTTCAAACATACACTGACATAACATAACATAACATAACATAACATAACATAACATAACATAAACGTAATAAATACAAATAAACCGGACTGAATTCACAGCTGACAGGATTTACTGTTTCAAACGTTTCAGCAATTTTTACCAGTTTTAGGAAGTTTGCTGATTTTAGAGATTGTGTGATTTTTGGCACCAATCGGGTATCAGATGTGTGACGTCACTGACGTACAGTAACAAGGGGTTTTAAACAATATGTTTTTTCTTTTCATGTTAATACTGAATCTTAAAACACACTCAGCACCATAATGTGTGCCCTCTTTCACTTTAATATTATTCATGCAGGTGTTTGTATTATTATGTATTGGGGCCCTGGGGGGCTGCAGGGGGCCACTTTAGGGACCTGACAAAGTGCTTTAAATAAGAAAATGTCATGTGTTGCAGCACCGCAGCTAAATAAAGCTGAAAAAAGAACACAACAGTAAAATAAAGATTTAGTTTTGGTTTTGAGAAGCGATTTCAAAGTTGCCGTGTTCCTGCTTCGTGTGTCCGTGGTCACGCTGCAGTCACGCGGCGTACAGACGTGACGGCGAGCCGGTCACAGTCCAACAGGACGAAATGAAACTGACCACAGACCAACATGCGACATGAGAAGAGCCGAAGACACGAGGACAGAATCAGTTTCCTGTTTCTGCCTGAGAGAGTCTCTGTGAGTCCGTCTGACCAGGAGGGGGAAATATGAGACCAATCCTCTCACAGCACTGATTTGCATACACTAATGAAACGGGCTATAATTGGTCAGAATTGATTTCTTTTCCCGCTTTGATTGAGCTGCAATTGAGTCTGAAGTTCTTCAAGTGGAGAACTGATTGATTTGTGGTTGAATTCCAGTTTATTTAGTTTAGAAAATAATTATGTACTCATGCAGTGATTGGACGTGCAGAGCTGCTGACCTCCTCCTCCAATCCCCTCCTCCTCCCTCCTCTGGTTGTTATGAGAGGAATCATTTCTGCTGCCATCTACAATCTGTCCCAAACTATTCATTGTGTTTTACTGAGTGAGGAGGTGCAGTTACATGAAAAATGTCCTCCAGCGAGGTACATGAAGGTGTGAAATTGCAGACTCCTCTTTGCCCTCGGCCCCGTGCCTCAAAAGGTATTTCTTCTTTTATTGACAGAGCGGCTGAATTTCTGGCTGATGGCGGCGGCTGCTGCTGCTGCTGCTGGCCCACCACATCCTCCTCCAACCCTGATTGCTTTTGTTTCCAGGTCACCTCCTATCTATTGCTGCAACTTTTCCAATTTCTCAGGGCTTGTTGTATGAAGACAGAAGGCTCTGTGGGAAATGTACATAAACCTCCGAGACAGACAATACAAAAGAAACACATTGAAATCTTCTCACTTTCACGCTCAGTGGGCGACATAGACCCTGTCAACGCCACACAACTCCATCAAATGAATAATCAAATAAATGTCTTGGTTCATTAATATGAAATTATCTTAGCATGAAGATTAATTGCATTAAACTTATGAAAGTGTGTTTTGGTATGGATCTGAGCTGGGGAAATGATGGATGATGAGGGAGGCGTGATGAATGAAGAAAGCAGCGGAACTAAATTGAAAGTGTACTCATCCGTTCTCCCTCACAACTAATGATAAATTGAGCGTGTCGCGTCGAACAATAGTCGGCCTGCGCGTTCAGGTTAAACACAGACGGACTGTAAGAAGGCAGGTAAGAAAACACAAACCTTCATCTGCACTCATCAGTTCATCACTGATTATTATCATTCATTATTATCACTGATTATTATCACAATTATACACCAGAGCCTTTATTTTCTGCTTTCAACCGTGCGCGGTACTTTTACATATAAATGAACGTCCGTCACATTCAGGCCAAACGAGTTCACGCAGTGCTGATTAAGCCTCTCACCACCAGGTAAATCTCTCTGTATGTTGCAGTATACCGGAGTTTTTAAATCTGGTGTCTGTGGCGACACCGGTAGTGATGCATTTTACATCAACGAGCAATGATTGGTTTGGCAGAGCTGAAGGGAGGAGCAACCGTAGCGACGGAGTAGGCTACAGAAACGGGGAGTATGGAGGAAAAACCTGAGAAACATCCACGAAAAGTTTCTGATGCTCCAGATAAAAAGAAAGTCGGCGTTCAGAGGAAGGATTACAGTCAAAAAAAGAAAGTGATCGACGGCGAGGACAAACACAGATAACCATTGGTGCAGCTTTTCCTCGTTGGACAGCGCTGAAAGAAGAGACGGACTGAGCGCAGGCAGGTCGGTATCTGTAAAATATTTGGAGTTGGCTGTGTAGCTGTTACATTTACTCTAAATAATGATTATTGTCTTTAACTGTGGAAATTTCTCTGTTGTTTTGTAACGTCATGAGCACGTGTCGACAGTGTTTGTGTAATTACTCTCACTGCCAGAAGGGGGAGACAGAAGTTTTGCACTGCAGGTTTAAGTAACATTTGGAGTATTTTTACACGGAGATACTGCTTCTTTTATCTTTTATCTAATCACAGCTGGGTGTGGTCAGGTGTGGTCTGCTGTCTTGTGACCACACCTACTGATGTAGCACGCTTCTGTAGCACAGCTACATCACAGCTGCACAGAGTCTTATTAAAGACTGAGAGACGAGTCTGCGGTCGTGCTTAGCAGGTATCACGTTCACCATCTTAGTTTATATTCTCAAGAGTTCTGGCTCCAAGTTGCTGCGTTGATTTATCTAAGTTTTAATAGACTGACACCAACATCAGAAGACATGGTCTTGTTTCTGAACTGTAATACACAATCTACTAACAACACCCTCAAACTTATCTGTCTTACCGGCAAGTATCACATCCACGAGGCTCGAGTGCTTCAGACCACCCCCCAGTATCCATCTGCTTTCTGTCTGACTCTGTTTCTAAGGTAGCAACGAACAAGAAAGCTGTTAAGACCTCTCAAATAATCTGAAAATACTTCGTAACAAAAATAAATAAGTCGTATAACGTGTTTATGTTTACATCTCCCTCGCACAGTTTGATATTGTATATATTAGTATTTGTTTTATGTTTTCTTCTTTTGCTATGGTTCATAATGTTTTCTCATGTGTGAACATAAGATGCTAAAATTTTTCAATATGTTCAATTGAAATATGTATTTCTCTGTACAATATATTGTAATATGTGAAATCCATCCATCCATTATCTATACCGCTTATCCTTTTAGAGGCTCGCACCACCGTGCCGCCCGTAATATGTGAAATGTGATCAATAAAAACAACAAACAAAAAAAAACATCTTAGTTTAGCCTGTTAGCATGCTAATGTTAGCTAATTATCAGTAAACACAGAGTGCAGCTGAGGCTGATGGGAATGTTTGTAGTTCTGCAGGTGTTTGGTCATAAACCTGATGGTGGCGCTAGACGAAAAGTCAAACTCACGCAGATCCTTCAGTGGTTGAACTGATCAGAGATCAGATGTGTAGAAACGTGTGCGGCAGTTTTTCTTTGTTGCTTTAATGAGAACAAACGTCTCTTTAGACGGAGTCGGACAGAGGAGACAGACTGAGGACGTATGAAGAACAGCACACAGTCAGCGGATGTTTCTACGGGCTGTTTACTGACGTAGTTCCACTGTGGGAGGAGGACAGACGGATGTATTTACACCTCCTCAACATCTTCTTCTTCTTGGATGCGTTTACACTGAACTGTTCAGAGATCAGATCCGATCCACCTGAGACTCACGAAGAGACTCGGTGTAAACGGGGTCTTGGCTGGATGAATCGTCTCCATTGTGCCGTCCGGCGACAGACGACTTTCATTATTCTTCTAAATAAGCGGAAACAGCGATGAGGATTGATTGCCGGAATATTTTTGACTTTGTTTAAAAACCAAAACAAGTGACAGGCAGCCAAAGTTACAGATGATCAAACTCCTATTAAAGGAAGCGTCTGGCCCGGCTCCAGCTGACAGCCTCTATTGTAAATGATGTCGCCATCTGTGAGTTTACAACAGTTGGGGAATGAAGAAGAGGATCTCTATCAATCTCCACTCGGGCCGTTTATATTACAATACTACTGATGTCACTGCAGCACCGACACTTCTGCTGAATATTGACAATTACTGCAAAGTTTCTATCTCTTATTATAAATCAGGTTTACATCACATTTCACTCTGTGGAGGAACATGAATCGTTCTTCCTCTTTAGCATTAATAAGCAGTAAATAAACAATTAATAAATGATTTATAACAGTCGTCAGTTATAAATAACGGCGTCTGTGATCACTTGTTGTTGGGCGACTTCTTAGTGGTCCCTACAGAATGAATCAACATTAATATTAATTAAGCTACAACCTGAACATGAGACGAGCAGCAGGAGATATGAAATATTGATCGTTGATTGATGTTGATTGTTCTGACACACGCACTGTGTTTCATGGATGCTGCGTTCAAAGATGGCGTCTTCAGTCCTGTGAAGGTTCCTCTCTGGCCACAGAGCATGCTCAGTAGAGACACGCTCACCTCGTTATCATATAAGCAAAATACGACATTTACATTAATTAAACACGCTTACTGTAAAAAAATAGCAGGTGAAAGATGAAGAGAAGAATAAGATAACTTAACTGATTTGAGATAAAAGATTTGTTGTTAAAGGGAAAATATAAAACTTCAGATTTCTTTTTCACTCCATTTGAATTATTATTATTTACTAACAGTATAATTTAACGACTGTTTGCTCAGTGTTGATATAAATGCTTGATACGGGGGTTAAACTGAACATTAAGACTGCACTCGTGTATTATTGTGTTGCAGGTGTCAGTATTTAGTTTCTTCTGCACTAAATGTGCGACGTCTTATCACAGAAACAACTTTCAAAGAAAATTACACCGCTTGATTTTATTCCAAGTTCATATTTGGCAAGTCCATGTTGACTGTCATCCATCATGGCCTGCACTTTCTGATCAGCATCTCGTGGGGGCGACGAGGTTCATCTCTCCTCTTCCACCAACCAGAGCCAAAGCAGCGCCGGCAACCCCACGTCTCCAATTTCATTCTCAGCAGCAGAAAATAAATAAATAAATAAAAAAATCAGCTCAGCGGAGCAGCACGCTCTGCAACTTCTCTGCGAAATGAATACTTTTTAATTTCTGTGCCTGGGATGGCCCCGGGCCCCAGGACAATGTTGATGGATGATGTTTTAATGCTGCTGAATGTTATTTTTACTGAACAGGGAAAACTATAAATTTTTACTTCATTGGCAATGATTGTGCCCTATGCATAAAAGCGCGGCGGCTGTGCGTCGCCCATGAATAATCGCCTCTCGCAGCAGATGTTACTTTGCAGAAACCAATTCCTCGGATAAGATTTGCAGAAGATTAATTGTCTACAGCTGTTTCATGGCCCGCTGCAATCTTAATACATTTATGATAAGTTTAAAAGCTCACTAGAGGCAGCGGAGCCTCCCGAGTGAGGCTGCCGAGAGAAAGAGACGCTTTATTCTTACATCTGGATTCATATCCTCTGTCAGATTCATCATTAGCCTTTATGCAAGGCGACTAAGAGGCCGGCCGCCATTAACACGAGATGCAACAGTGTCTCCCTCCTCTTTCTTTATCCTCTCTTCATGCCCACATTTTCATTTCTCCCCTTTTTGAGTGACTGAATTATTCAGATTTGTGCAAATGAGTTGTTTTCATTTTTCTCCTCTGGAAGTGGAAATTGAAAGTGACCCAGCGTGACCCCCATCTATTACTCAAGCTAAATTGCAGTGAATGTGCAGTCTGGATCATTGTAGCGCTGCAGGGCTTTGTTAACCGCAGAGCTGTGACCCTGCAGACACGCAGCATCTGTACCAGTTTGGAAGAATCGTCGTGTTATGACCCACACTCCACGCTTTTATAAAGCCCCATTTAAATATTCTCCACAGAACAAAAGCAATCATGTTCGGAGCGCGGCGCCGGGTCAGGGGCCGGCGCTCAGCAGGCCACCAGTTTAAGGTGAGTTTTTGAAGAACCATTTGATGTTTCAAAGTTCCTGACACCGACAGAGGGGACGTGAATGGTCGGAGGTTTTCATTTAACCCTCGCAGCTCCTCCTCCTCGCTCATTGTGTGCTTTTCATCCCGGCTCAGATCATTTAACGCCGCAGAGCTTTCTCTCAGCTGCCGATGGATCGTCCACATCCATTATTTATCCCGTGAATCATCTCTGTGATTGAAAGAATCAGAGGAAACCCTGCGGCCTGCCGCTGCTCCTCTGCTGTTTGGTAAAACACGTTCTGACACTTTACTTTAACCCCGCAGTTAGCATCAGTGTATAAACATGTAATACATGTCGTTATAAGCACATATAAAGACATTTTACACAATAATGTGCTTATTAATGGGCAGTATGTGTTATAATATCTCATATGAAGACATATTTTATATTCTTACAGCTGTAAAACTACTGTATTATCATTCATCATCTGTTTATACAGCAGCCTCCACATCTGTCTGTCCACAGTTAACTAACACATTAATAAACACTTACAGCTGCTTACAGTGTGTTATTAACCATTTATTACATGTTTATATACTAATTATACATCAGACGATCAATAGGGCAAGTAAAGTGTTGCTGGTTGAGAATATGGAAGTCTCGTTATGACAAGAAACATTTCTTGCTTTAGTGAGTTGTTGATTTTGTGTAATAATGAGAAAGTTTCATGATATATCCTGATAAAGTGATGTGTTGTTATAACAAGAAAACAATCGTGGTAAAACAAAATGATTTGGTATCTAATAATAATGAGGAAAATATTCCATAATAACATGAAAAAGATCTTGTTATTACGTTAAAAGGATCTTTGCTTTAATGAGAAAATGTCATAACGAGACACTGAGCAGATATTTTGAGCTGAATCGACAGAAATATAAATATATGATAGAAAACTTTGACTTTTGTGGTAGAAAAGAAAAGACGAAGAAGACGATTAATGATAAGCAGAGATTTTTGCAGTGGCAGCGGACACAAACACACCGTGTGAGTGGTGATTGTTTCTTTAGCGACGCACAACCACAACCATCGTCCAGTGTGTTTTTCTGGGTTTCTATCGCCGTCTACATGATGAACAAAACTCCAAAATGATTTGCTCACTGTTAACAATCCTAATAACAATAATACTGATAATAAACTTTATTTATACAGCACTTTATAATACAAATGTTACAAAATAAACAAAACTAAAAACTAAATAAACGAGCAGCGCAAAAAAGATCAAGAACAAATATGATAGTGAGATATTAAAGTGGTAAAACAAGCTGATAAATACAAATATATACAGAAATGTATACACATACATAAACATATCTTCATACACATACACACAAATTCACAAATACACATACACACATATACAGTACGTACATACAGACAGACTTTAGTAACACTGGGACATTATTAATGGTTCAGGTCACTCGTTTGGAGTATAAATACAGATTATAAACCAAATTGATTCAGCCCCCCCCCCACAGTGAGAAGTGGACATTTGAAAGAGACTGTATCATCAATATCCTGATCACACACACACACACACAGAGCTGTGTATAGGCTGACAGGAAGTGGCCATAAATAATCCCGACTAACCACCATCAGCTCGGCCTTTACCTCACTCCTGCGACACCTCAGACATTGAACATGACATAATACGCTGTAATAAAACAAAACCTTCACTTCATAAATTTGCATGATTTATATGGAGGGTATGGAATGAATTCAGCATCATAAATATGCAAAAACATGAAAGCATTGCAGCTGCATAATTTTAATTTATTCTCATGTGATGGTGGGACTTAATTACTAATTGGTTTCTTGTTTCTCTCTCAGCTCTCCGCTCATTAACAAATTTGCGTTAATGAACTGAACATTGTGCGTCTACCTTCTTATTCTGTTTTTAATTCAGAGTGCTTACAAATAGGCTGCATTTAACACACATCCTACACTGTTTCTCCTATAAGGCACAAGCTTTATTTAAACAGGGGGGTTAAACGCTCACGCTCGGGTGTAAATCTTCCAGCAGCAGCACAGAGGCTGTAATATGAGGATATAACAGCCACATTCAGTCCTCTCACATCATCATTCCACCCTGCCTCCTCTTTCTCCTCGCACACCTTCCCGGCTTTGTACAAACAGATACCTGTCACGTATGAAGAATAGGATCGCTCCTTAACAAATGCCTCATTCTCTGCGGATTATTTACTTTTAATGGGCGGGGGGATGAGAAAAGCACTTAATATGTGCTCACACGAGGCGTGATGTATGGGGTCATCGTAACACCGGTGGCACCGCCCCGGGTTGCTCGTTGGAAATAAATCTATCTGAGGCTGCAGGGCTCTGCTCAGAGGTTTACTACAGTACATGTGGAGCAGAAATGGGCTCTATTAGATAGTTGATGTCCCTGAGGACTTTACTGTTTAGCTTTTTTTATCATTTAGGGGCCTGGAGTGCCGGGCTGTGGGTGTGCTTATAGAAGAGAAGAAAGATTTCCTGCATATCAATCTAAAATAACACGTTATGATGAATTAAAGGTTAATATAAAGGTCAAGGTTGCTTTTATTGTCTCCCGAACGAGAAAATCTGTCTCCGATTAAAGGAACTGCTACATAAAAAAGCAGCTCCGTGAGAGTGAACACTATTTACTTACTTTAGTGTGTGTTCTGGAGAAGAAATGATGAAATTATGAAGCTGATTTCAAAATAATTTCAACCCAATCCACCTGTAATGGAAACGGATTAAATGTGTTTATTGATCTAAAGATTCTCCTGCTGAATATAAAACATTATGCAGGTGAAGAGAACCGTGAAAATATATATAAAGTGGTTTTATGGTTCCTTTTGTTACCTACACTTAAACAACTGTCTCCAGTCAGCGTCTAGCGTTCTTCCAACCTACTTTAGATGAAACCACGCCCACTTCCATATGACGAAAGCCTCGATGGCCGCGTTCCCATGGCGACCGTGCACACGCGGGTCCCGTGAAATATGACAGCTGTGGTAGCTTTGAAAATAGCACTTTTCAAAGATGACTGACGATCACAGTCGCGCAGAGCTGAAGTTATTGATCTGTTAATGTTAATTCACCGGGGTTTTAAGTTAGAAGGATATACAAGAAACAGTATCTAACAGTCTGACGTCTCAAACACATCTTTTACAGCCTGCCAGACGTCCTCAGTACGAGCAGGAAGCTACGTGAACATTTGAAATGATTGCATTTTAATAAGCTAAGCCTAAGCTTTAATAGGCTGAAGTTATTATTATCATGAAGAAATGAGGCTGATGGGAATGTCTGTAGTTCTGCAGGTGTTTGGTCATAAACCAAAGTATTGGACACATCAACATGTTGACCTGATGATGGCGCTACATGAAAAGTCAGAGGATCACCAAAGTTATTACAGTTCATCCTGAGGGGAACATGAANGAGATGTTTCAGTCTGGATCAACCGACTGACCAGCTTTGTCTTCCAAACAGCCGCGCTGCTAAAATGGCTAAAAAGGTCCACTAACTTTAACTAGATGGTAACTCAGAAAACAAATAACATAAAATAAAAACTATGAGTAATATTGCAGCTTATGTGTCGTGTAAGCTGGTATAAAATGTGTTGTATCCGATCAGTTACAGATGTATCAATAAAGGGGTGTGGCGTCTGGTAAAAGACTTGTGCTGAAGGTTACATAAAAAAAGGTAAATGAGAAGCACCAAAGTCGACAGAGTGACCCAGGAAACCCCTCTCTGCTCACTGATGACGAGTGTATCAACATGTGGATCATCTCTTATCTGTTGGCAGCTGGACAGTCTGAGGACTCTGTTCACAGAGACGTCAGTGAGGACACCAGACTGAAGCTGGACCCCCTCCTCTGTGTAAATTACACCCTTGCTTGTGTGACAGCGTTGGTGGATGAAATATGTCGCCTCTTTTGGTGCAGCACCTCCCTGACAAGACATATATGGAGGAGGCCACGAGGATTTAAATGGTGCCATTTATTTGCCATTTGGTGTTATTAATATTCATGATCAATCATCAGCAATGAGGCACCAAAGAGCCACTAGTTATGTTTTATGATGGTTATTAATGACGACCTGAGCGCTTACTTCTCCCACTCATACAGCTCTGAACTCTTAATGATCAAAAGTATTAATTCCCACAGTATTCCATTATTAATATCCTGGATGGAGATAAAAAGTAATATTAATGTAAGGCCAACATAAAGACAGAGTCATTATTTAAGTCCTGTCATCGTTTGTCTTATTTAAACAGCGCAGTGATAAGGCTTTATTTTAATTTAAATAAAGACATTAATTTCTTTAATGCTGAGTAATCAAAGCAATATTTAGCAGTTTAACTGAAAAGCTTGTTAGATCGATCATAAATCTTTTTAGGAATTACCAGTTATGGATCACCCTTGATTACAGTCATATTATCTGTCTTTACTGGAGCAGAGCAACACAGTGAAGGAGGACCTGATGTGTCTTTTAAACACATTTAAATGAAATGTACTATCAGCTCCTAAAGCTTTAAGAAAAGGAACTGATTTTTATTAGATCCATAATAAAGGTGTGCACCATCGTTTCTTTACAATTTCACAAGTATTTCTTACATTACCTTCAGAGATGGGAGGAATTAAACCTTTTTTTTGTACCTTTGCAGAATTATTCCTCATGATCAGGTGAAAATTAAAAAATCTTATAATACTTTAAAAAGTGATGTCTAAATATTCCAGTTGAATGTAGATGGTTTTTTAAAAATGTTATTTTAGTTGATTAGAGATACAACGTTTGGTGACGGACCTTCGTCAGATTCACAACAACATCTTCATACTGGAGGCAGAGGACGCAACAAACAGTCAGAAAAGGAGTTAAATCACAAACACCTGACACAATTAACACGACAGAAATACTGCAAAGATCCACAGAATACAAAAGGAAAATGAAACAGAATAAAAAGACGTTTTACGGAGCCGCTGAAGTCCCAAAAGATGATTTTTTTATCTTGCGCGCACAATTTATCATCATCATATCACCGCAAGTTATGATATAGTTATTTCATTGTTTGCACAAGTTATTATCACAACCAAGTGTGAACTCATTATCGGCATGTGTGTCAATAATAAGAAGATAATAATGTGTTGTCTGAACCAGTTACTGTCTCGTTCACGCGAGGTAGCTTCAGAGGCTCCACACAGAGAAATAAGTGATATTTTCTTCATATATCGTGTAATATTTGACTGTTTACTTCCTTCATGGTGACTGATTTTATTGTCTTTGTCTTCAATAGTGGACTTTTTGTATGATTTGTTTTTTCTTAATGATTCTGAAGATATTTCCAGTTTGTACATGAGACTTCCTGTCTGATCCCGTTCCCCACATGAACTCCTATTTTTTAGAATAAATTCTCTTCTTTAATTTTTTCTATTCTTTTATTTCTTTATCCATTTTTAATTTGTATTCTATGAATCCTGAAATCACATTTGACAATATTATGACATATTATTGGTTTAAATTTAAGGATGTTTTTATCAATTATTGATTATTGTAACTGTCTCAGGTGTGATTTGACTCATTTTCTGTCTTTTATAAAGATTTTGTTTTTTCATGTTGTGAATTTGTTATTATATTTCATATTTCATTTTCCCACACACCTGTCTGCAAGGTAAGCATGTGACAACACTTAGTATGAAGGTGAATGGAGATGAAATGAGTCTTTTTACCTCACCACTCCCAGAAAGGAGAAAGCGAGATGATACCTGAGGCTCTGTGGCTGGCTGCTCCTCCTGCCGCTGTGCTGTGAAGTAAACAGCGTTTCATCAGAGAGGAGACGGAGGCGGCAGCACTTGTTGACGGAGAGAGAGGTGGAGGGGTGGGTGGGGGGGTGGAGGGTGAATCACTAGATTATGCGTTGGGGGCCGTGCACTCGGAAAATGAGAAGAGAGGCCTCAGCCAACACACACCCGGCTGCCTTCTGATCATCCTTTTAATAACCTGTAATATTGTGGCGGGAGGTTTCTGCCAGGCTGGATCTGATTGATGGGCTCTCCGATGAGACATTACAAGTGCAAGGTAGATTGACCAAACAACCAAACATACAAATTATTAAAAAAGGAGGGGTTACCCTCTGGACCCCGGGAGGAAAGTGAATAACCTTTAGTTAAGATGATACCATTTTCCAAGTGCAATTTATAGTCTATTGACTGGAGAAACTGTCTTTTCAGATATGCGGAAATTGTCTTACATTGCAGATGAGATCTGCCGCTTGACACCGGATTTGGGGGCCAGGGCGACAGCAAATATCACATTAGCTGCCCGGGAGCTGGAGAGATGATATCAGACTGTGTTTCAGCTCTGGACAAACACAACCACATATCATCCCATCTCCCAAACACAACCTCATCCACCTCCCCACAGACACACACACACACACACACACATATCAGCCCTCTAACACTGATGTCCACGCTGGACGATCCCTCCTCTCGATGTGCGTCCAGTACCAACGTTTGTGGCAGTGCAGGAACAAGTGTGTCCTTTATGTAGAAAATCAGGGTGTGGAGATCGGGTGGTGGATGGGTGTAAAAAACATCTGCCGTACAAACCTACAATTAATGTTCACCTCTTCATTAACAGTAACGACCTTTCCCAACCTCAACAGTGTCTCAGCCGCCTGACCCTGACCGTGTATTAACTATAGTTTATCTGCTATAACCAAGTGTTAAAATCTTGTTCGCTCAACGTATCATTTTGTTTACATGAATTATTATATTGTGCACACGAGATATTGATCTTGTTCAAGATCCATGTATTCTATGCACAAGTCATGCAAACTTTAAAGATATTAATTTGTGCAAACAAGATAAAAAACGTATCTTGTGTACGCAAGATAACGCGTGAGTTAAGTTTTTTATCTTGTTCGCACAAATTAATATGTTGTGCTTACAAGTTAATCTTACGCCCAAGTTATGTTGTTAGCTCAGGATCCACATCATGTGCTGTCAACTTAATATCTTGTTCGCACAAGTTATTGATCTTGTTTGCACGTTAAAGTAACAGTCTCCAAGATCTCTGTTTCGTTGTCTTTGGCGGCACCTATGGCGATACATGGTAATTGCAGGCGTGACGGTGTGCCGTGCCTGTTTGACGACCCAAAACAACGGTCCACAGCTTAGGTGGAGTAGATGTTAGCGGTACCCACCAGTCCAAGAGAAAGAGAGCCACACCTGTACCTCCCCTCAGTCCCTTCTCTTCTTTCAGTGCTCTCCACCTTGGCGAGGCAACGCCGATGCTGACTCTGGTTTTTCCTCGCTTTGCTTTGTTGACTGTTTGCCTTCATCTGAACATCGAATTTGTTTCTTTTTCTTTGGATTTGCACTTGTTTTAGAAGTTTCATCGCCTGTAGTCATCGATCTTTTCTTTGTTTGTTCGGCCATAATAACCGTTTACTCACAACACAGCAGAGACCGTAAAAAAACAGCACGCCGCTTCACACACAGGTGAGTTGAAGAGCGAGTCTGTTGCATTAGCTCCGCCTACCCTGTCCGGTGGACCAACCACTGCTGGGCGGTAGAAAACGCGTCACTAACTGTGCTGCTTGTGATTTTTCCGGGAAAGTCGCCACAGACACCCGGGTCGTAATACTGCAAATGCTGCAGGCTTCCATCAGTGAACTCAATCACCATTGTGTTGCATCATTCGGCGATAGATAGTGACTAACAGACGTTTATTCAAATGAAAATCTTCGAGATTATTCATTTAATGAATACGAGATATTGTCCTGTTCAAAATCCAGATCTTGTGCAAATTAACTAATTATTAATATGAATGTTGTTCATGGAAGTTAATATTCTGTGAGTAGAAGTTATCGTCTTGTTTGCGCAGATATCGCAGAATTTTAAAAACGCTAGCGTTGGACGTATTTCGGGATTTGCAGGACCGTCCAATATTGATTGGCTTGCACACACACACAAAAACACACACACATACACAAACACACACACACACACACACACACTTCTTCCCAGTCAGACAATCCCTCTGATTAGAGGAAGGAATCAGGCTTTTTGTAAGAGAGTTTACACTCAAGTGGCGTTTCTCATTACCTCTTAGCCTGGGATGTTTTGACAGGGAGGGATCCTTCACTTGCCACTCAAGTCTATCAATGTCAGCAGCAGGGCTCAGCCACACAGCCATATATTTGGATTAAACAGTCAGAGTCATTACAGCGAATGTTATTGACCTTTTAAGATACAACTTTAATAGCTTTTCTCTCCCCTCTCCGTCTGTCTCAGTGTGAAACATGAGAGGCTGCCGTGCTGATGAAGTCCCCCTCAGGGTTTGCCTGGAATTGGAATCAAATACTTTAGATCCCCTCTTCCTCGTAGGTAATGCCGCCGGCTTTGTGGCAGAGAAAGGAGAAATTAAAGGAAAAGCACACAATGAGAATGAGGAGCAGGCGATCAGGATTACCAGACAGGACACTCATTTTCCAGTGGCCAGCCAAGCTAGACAAAGCCTGAGAGGGACTGAGAGCGTACAGGCTGCGGTTTGAAGGTGTCGCATAATGTTTCCTCTGACAAGGAGGGGAGCTACCTGCAAACAGACCATGTTAAATAAATAAACAGCACGTTATGAAATAAATAACGCGAATAAACAGAGTGTAATCTTAAAATGAAAAAGTAGATTGTGAAATAATTCAGCAGCTTATTAAAACTTTCAAATCTCCAGAAAAACTTGTTGTAATATTTGTGCTACAACTGTTTTAGTTTCACTAAATTCAGTTGTGATTTACTGTTGTGAAATGAACCGTTTACATTTTGAATTTGTGATCGATTTAACAAAATAACTCCTGTTTGACAGTTTGTTCAGATGTCAGGTGAGAGCTTTTGGTCCGTGTCCATGGTCATCCCAGGGATACCTGGGAAAATTCATTTGTCTGAAGGTAAAGTTGAGGTTCCTGTTTTTATTGGACAGTTTGACGTCGTACAGCAGCGCTGCCTTTGTGGACTTTTGGCTCCCTGAATGTACAGATCAATAGAAATTAATAAACATATTTAAATGAAAACAAACAGTGTGGTGCATATTAAATGTAGTTTGATTGATTGATTGATTATATATTTACAGTAGAGTGAGGATAGCAGGTGTATCTGTTGGCTGAATCTTATGGTCAGTGCTGTTAAAATGACGGTTGGGTATCATTCAAAACAT